>APFE030782910.1:0-10521 GCA_000404065.3 Pinus taeda
TGTGCTAACTTCATGAGCAAAAAGACAAAAAGAATAAAACCTTATAGCATCCACCTGATTAAAATTTACCCTTGTGCCTCTTCTACACAGATCTCTAGACTACCTCTTCTTCCATGTAAAATGCATCGAAACCTAAATATGGTATTGGTATACTTTGCTAAAATGCCCTTCACATGTAAAATATCTCTGTATGACCTTTAGCAATTCACTGTAGTGATTTAGCAGATAGGTTCTTGGGACAACATGCCTATAGTACTTTTTGTATTGTGGCTTCAGAAATTCGTTATTGTGGGCTATGTCCAACTCCATGCCCTTAAACCACTCTTCACCCATCAAAGGGATACTAGTTGCCTCAGAAAATGGTTTGCTCAGAGACAACAAACTCTTAATTACTCACTTTTACCTCTTTTCCTCTAAAGCTCAATACAAAGAATTTAGTAAGCTGAAAATGGTGGCCCTGGCCTTGGAACTTTTCACAAAAGCTCATGCATCCAGTTTGTTCAAGGGTAATTATGATTGCAAGGTCAACATTCACTAAATCTAGATTTTGGGGCTCATATTAGACTATATCACCTCCTTTGAACTTTCTCTTTCCTTCTAAGGTCTCCATAATCAATTATACAAGTTCTACAATGTCCTCAAAACAAGAAATGATGTTGTTGAAAAGTGGAATATGCAACACGTTGGAGGAAGGGTACTTTCATGACAAACAAGGGACTTTCGTAGCAACTGCGAGCCGAGCTCTTTGAAGGGGGAGATGAAACACAAATCTAGTCAAATATGTTCAATTGAGGTTTATAAAGGATGTGTTTAAAACTCAAAACAACTTGGTAAGAAATGAACACGAGCTTTATGTAACGAGAGAGGTGACAAAGGTCTTTGCGCAACAAAAGTCAGTGCATTCGTAAGTTTGAATAGGTCAGGTTTCTTTCAGACTCTCAGACTAATTAAGGGATAAAATACATATCACATACAATGTATGGAACCCCACATGAGATGAATAAAACCTTACTCAGAGTTGTGATGACTTTTTTTTTCCAAATGCGCAACAACACTCGGACTTTCGCAACAACAACTTGATTTTCGCGATAAGTCTCTCATTTGCGGAACAACTCCTCTTTCCAACCCTGCAACACTCTTCTTCGACCTCCAAAATCACTCCAGAGGCAATATGAATTTCGAATGAGGGGAAATGAGGAGCCACTTGCAAATTTAAACTCCTCATGCAGCTAGAGCCTTATTTGAAATGATGATGGCCCACTTGTTGATGTGAGAGATAAGTAAGGGGTATCTTTGCAATGATGACCATGACATGACACAATTGATCATAACTAACTCTTATAAATGGCTCTTATAACTGACATGACATCAGCATAACTAACTCATGATGACCAAATTTTTCATGACATGACCACTAGACTCTTTCATGATGACATAGTGACCCCTCATGATTACCCTTTCAAATCATGATCCTTTATGACATTACACTTTGAATTATGACAAATAGATCCCTTTTGGCTCATTTTTTTTACATGACACTCAATCCAAAACTAAACCCTTTTTTACAATAGACCCCTCTAGACCATATCACTCATGAAACCAAGACTGATATTTAAAAAAATGACCTCAAATGAATAGTAAGACAAAAATGATTGAGATTCCTATAATATAGGACCCTAACATTGGCTCCAATGGGGATGACATCCTCCCTGTGAGGTGCCAAGAACACCGTAAACCATGTGCCTGACTATTGGGCTGTTCCCAATCTTGAAAACCTACAAATTGATTACTGCTTTGATTTTCAATTGAAGCCAAATGCAAACTGAAACTCAAACTCGAAACCTGTTCCAATCCTCAAATTGAACCAAATCCATTCTTCAAACTGAAACCTAAATTGTATACTAAAAACTGAAAACTTTGCTGCAAATTGAAACTTAAAAGAATGCTCAAGGCATTGAGCTTATACATCACACCTACCTACTCAAAACTACAGGAAACATCTACTACATCAGGTAATAGAAAAAAGTCAACGTAACCATGAACACAGATGGCCACTTACTTGAATTCCGCTCACATTTTCCTTAAGCAGGCAGAAAAAATAAGAGAATGGCAACTCAAAGTGTAACTGGGACTGATATTCTTGGTGTAGGAACATTGCAAAATCTACCTTCATTAATGATTGTGACAAATTCGAGAGAGGATCTTGAAAATCATGAAATATTACATGTTCTTGATGATCAACAAAAAGAAGGGAGTTGCCTTAAAATATAATGGCTTATTGTTCTTCTTCATTAAACTCCTTATTTTATGAACCTTGAGTGACTTTTCCCGTGTTCTCACTCTTCTCATCCACAAGAAAACACTTTGAATTTTCTTGAGGGACTGCAAATGGAACAACTGCATCATGTATAACGGGAGTGTCAAGAGTTAACCTTTTATGTGCTTCAACAAAAATATGATTTTGATTTTCAAAATATTTTGTGTCTGTTACTTCAAGAGGCAAATTTTCCTAAATAAAGTCTTCATTTTCAAAAGGCTCTAGAACAACCCTTTCTTTTTCACTGCTTTCCTGCAACTTATGATGGTCAATTGGAAGCTTAGCATCCTCAAAATTTGAAACTTCATGCATATCTCCTTGAGAAAATTGGATGCATGAGTAATCCTTTATGTGAGTCTGAATTGAGAGTTTCTAGAGCAACAAATTGAACATATATTTGAAAAAAATTAATTTTAATGCACTCTTCAACAACTCACATGGTAAGATGCAATTTTATGTCACGTACCTTTTTAATCTCATTGTCTCGAGAGGCATTCACACGCTGTTAAGAATAAGAATTTTCAAAAGGATTTATAAGTTGCTCTTCTTCAATCACTGGCCCAAAAGATGAATAAAACGATTGACTGTCTATTTCCTTTTCTTGATCATTCAAAGCCTGCTGAATTTGTTCGTCAACCTCTTGAGGTCAAACCTGTTGTATTATTTCATCAATCCCAGGAGAATGAACATGAATATCTACATTGAATTCCGAATTAGTTTCATCTTCAGCTAAGGGCCAAATTATTGCCTATTGGGAATCCAATTGACTATCATGGCAACTGTCCTCATCATTTACTATTCCCTTCTGTTGTTTAAAAGAATTCTCACACTTTTGATCACAAAAAGATTGACAACACTGTTGCAAATTTTCATCAACTTCGGGGGATGGATTGCTTGGAACTAAAGAAAATCCCTAGTATTATGAAATTATTTTTAGTGTTTGTTATGCCAAACCACCTTCACCCCATCCACTATCAAGAATTCAATACAACCTCTACAATCCCTTTGAACGTTCTATGAAATGATGTTGAATTCAATACAACTTCTAAAATTCCTTTGAAAGTTCTACATAATGACGTTTCTTTTCCTTTTTTTCTTTGTGGGATAATACAACCATGTGAAGCCAGGGAATGAATTACGTGGGAAAAGAGTAAGAATCAAAGTGAAACCTTTGAATGAAGACAAGAGAAACATCATTTCCTGCGATTTCCTAATAATTGAAATGTTCACCTTGATTTGTGAAAACTCAATATTAAACTGATATGAGGTAAACTGATTTGTTGGGGCCTTTCCCACCTTCATGAGTAGTTTTGTAGGGAAGTTACCCACAAAATTGTCAGCAAAACAAAGTGATGTCATTTCTAACCAAAGCAACCCTCTTTTATAACTAAATCTCTTTGAAATGGTTGATAAACTATTATGCCAAATTGCCTATACCCTCTATGCTTGGTGTTTTTGTACCAATAGGCATCTCTTACTTATAGGTTGTTGCACTTGGGAGCAACCTTGGTGTCACTACTTCTTGAAAATGAGATAAAAATTGGGAATAAGTCTTCAATGATGCAACGGATAATGAAGAGAAGAAACTTGAGCAGTGTTTGAATTTCTCCTTCCAATATCACAAATTCATCGAGAAACAAACCTCCTCCAACCTATCTTTCAAGTTCCACCAAAATTCAATCTAGAGTATCAAATTCCAATGACTTAATTATCTTAACTTCAAAACTTTCGATACACATACATGACTATTAATGACGAGCACAATACTCACTAAGACTATATAGAATCAAATTTTTATTTATTTATTTATTTATTTTATTTATTTTTATTTTTTTCGAAATTGATAATAATCTATACCCCATACATTATCACAAATTCAACATTCCATCCCTCCACCTACATTGTCACCCTGACCACAACAAATATAATGTAAAATTACCCTCCCTAAATGTGGTGGTCTCCCTAATTTCCCACCGAAAATTTGGGAAACTAGTTAAAGTTGATGGAGTCGAGGTGGAGGAATTGCCAGGACAGCCAAAAGTGGCCGGAATCTGGGTAAAAAAATTTCAAAAAATCTTGTAGAGGGAGTGTTTGAATCGTGTTTTTGATGGGGGAAATGGATTCAGCACCATCAAAAAAGTCTAGAACACCTAAAATTTTGAAGTTTGACACCTATAACTTGAATTTACAAAAATCCTTGCCATATTTTCTCTAAATATAATTAGAATTTCAATAACTTTCCATGGAACTCCACCTCGTTAGACTACGCGAAAGTTGATAACCGTGTTGTTGATAACTAAAAACACCATAAACCGTCGAAACCTACCCTTCAAGAAGACGGTACTTGATTTGCGTTGATAAAAGATTGTAAAAGATTGTTGCAGTTCTTTAACGAATGTTGTTAAGCCTATAAATACAAGGGAACGGGTGAAAGGAAACCCGAGAGGGAAGGCCCACCGCAGTTCGAATCCCTCCGCTGTCATCATAGAGGCAGAAGGTTACACAAAACCCTAACAGAATAGCAGATCGAATCCCGCTACTATATTTTAGAGGGCAAAACGGCACACAAAAGCCTAATCCCAATCAAGAATAGCAAACAAATACCTGAAGAGCGGTAACAGCCGCATATCGATTCCCTCCGCCTTCATTTTAGGGAAAAAGCGTCACACAATATTCTAAGACAAGAAGGTCACATAAAACCCCAACAGAATAGCAGATCGAATCCCCCTACTACATTTTAGAGAGCAAAACGGCACACAAAACCCCCGCCCCAATCCCAATCAAGAATAGCAAACAAATACCTTCATTTTAGGGAAAAAGCGTCACACAATATCCTAAGACAGAATAACGCTCAGCAATCTTAAGCTCCGCCTTTGTTTGTGGCCATGGCGGACAAGAAGCGACGGCGCTCAGAAATGGGCGAAGAAAATGACGAGGTGTCGGCTCGTAACGATCAGTCGAGGGCGGCTCTGGCCTTCAAGAAGCGCCTGAAGCCGGACGGCGTGATCCTGGCCTCCATCGAGGAGTTCTCTGAGGCGGCCCAGGGTCAGAAGCCGGAGACTCGAACCCTGGCCGACCTCAACCTCCCGCACGCCTGTCGCGAGGTCATCGACTTGGACGGAGGCGCCGTGGAGCACGAGATCGAGAAGACGATCCTCCAGGTCGCGCGTTCGATTCTCGCCGGCAATGGTTTCGGATTTAGCGTCCCCGCCCGCGGTAACGCCAACCAGCTTTACGTGCCGGAGCTGGACCGCATCGTTCTCAAGGACAAGTCCTCCTTTCGCCAGTTCGCCAACGTCTCCAGCGTCAGGAAGACCGCCATTACCACCAGGATTCTCCAGCTTGTTCACCAGCTCTGCATGAAGCAAATCCATGTCACGAAGCGTGACCTTTTCTACACCGACGTGAAGCTCTTCCAGGACCAGGGTCAGTCTGATAACGTCCTCGACGATGTTTCTTGCATGCTCGGCTGCACCAGGTCGAGCCTCAATGTCGTGGCCTCCGAAAAAGGCGTCGTTGTCGGCCGCCTCATCTTTTCCGACAACGGCGACCGGATCGACTGTACGAAGATGGGCGTCGGAGGCAAGGCCATACCGCCCAACATCGACCGTGTCGGCGACATGGAGAGCGACGCCCTCTTCATTCTCCTCGTCGAAAAGGATGCCGCCTTTATGAGGCTCGCAGAAGACCGCTTCTATAATCGGTTTCCCTGCGTCATAATTACTGCCAAGGGCCAGCCAGATGTCGCCACCAGACTGTTCTTGAAGAAGATGAAGACCGAGTTGAAGCTCCCAGTTCTTGCCCTGGTCGACAGCGATCCCTACGGTTTAAAGATCCTGTCGGTTTACATGTGCGGGTCCAAGAATATGTCGTACGACAGTTCGAATCTCACCACCCCTGATATCAAGTGGCTGGGGATTCGACCCTCCGATCTGGACAAGTACCATATTCCCGAGCAGTGCCGGTTGCCCATGACGGATCAGGATATTAAGACGGGGAAGGACTTGCTGGAGGAGGATTTTGTGAAGAAGAGTCCTGGGTGGGTGGATGAGTTGAATTTGATGGTGAAGACTAAACATAAGGCAGAAATTCAGGCGTTGAGTTCTTTTGGGTTTCAGTACCTTTCGGAGGTTTATCTGCCTCTGAAGCTGCAACAGAGAGACTGGATATGATGATTGCCGGATAAAGTACCATCCCTTATTAACACACTTTACATGCGTGGTAAGCTCTGGCATTGAAAATAGGTTTAAACTTTTAAAAATGTTTTTTGGCAGCTTTTTTTTCAATGTACGTCTTAAGGCATGGAAAATCTTGTGTTAACTATTCTCTTTTCAATTTGAGATACAACGTTAGGGTTTATGGTCCTATCCTTGAAGAATTTATGGCATAATTTTCGCATCCAGTCTGTAGTGCCATGCGAACTTGGTATGGGCTCTGTTACATAAAGAAAATGCAATAAATCTCTTCAAGTTCTATTGTCATCTAGAGTTTGTTGAGGGCTTCGTGATTATCAAGATTTCAAACTTCAAATATGTATTTTACAAAATAAAATAAATTATAAACTAGACTTGTGCAGAGCAGTCTCAGGGCAAAGGATTATGATGGATAGGGTGTGGGTTTGAGATTAGCTAGTTGCAAATGATGATGATGGATAGGGTTGGGTTTGAGTTTGAACATGGCAAGAATGATGCAGACAAGGCTGCTTTTGATCTGCTTTTTGTTCTAAAATCGTGTGTGACTGGGGCTTGTGGGAACATTCGAATCTATTTATCGAGTTTTGTACAGGGGTTTATATTGACCACGAATTTCTTTAAGAGATTTTGAAAACTTAAGCACAAGACTTGTGCCTCACTAATTTGATATTCTGTGTAATCTCTAATATTTAATGTGTTTCAGATAACGAAAACTTAAGGAACAGAAGAAATATATCAATGTCAAGAAGGGTATTGAAATAGGGACAAGTATTTGAGCATTGATGCTTAATGGCAATTTCTAAGTTTATTATCTTCAATTCCTTTATTAATTCTTAACCTCTGGCTACTGCCCATTTAAGGTTAAAAAAATGCAGCTAAAATGTGCCAAAAATGTATAGCTTAATTGTTTTAGTGTTAGAAATCAATCCATAAGGAATTTGAATATGCATAAAGAAAAATAACGGATACAATATAAATAAAATTTTGTGATCGGATTTATATTGGGAATATTTACTCCTCTAGTTCTTAGCATGGTATTCCCCAGTTTGGTTAAGGATTTGGTGACTGTATTTCATAATGTGTAATAAGTTTGAACTCTTTCAAAGAAGAAATATTTTACTCTTTTTTTTGTATGAAAATGCTTCAAACAATATCTCATTTTGATTTATGGGTCAAGACTCGAAATACATTATTGCTTCATGATAAATTGTAAACAATATTTAGAATACCAAAGAGGCTGTCTTTGCCTTCCTCATTCTTACAACATGTGAAGTGTAATGTTTGACCATAGTTGGCAATATTATCTAGCCATTTGAGTACTCCTTGAGCTAGGTTAGTTAGTTCATTCTCAAGTTCAACTCTTTGTGTGAGAATGTAGATTAGGCTTGCAAGTTCTTTTAAGTTATTCATTGGCTCACAAGTCCAACTTGTAGTTGGCCGAAAGTTTTTATTGACACAATGTAAATGCAAAAAAGGAAAAGTAAATATCTCACTTTGAACTATTGACACAATGTAAATGCAAAAAAGGAAAAGTAAAGATCTCACTTTGAACTATTTCCACTGCTCCATTTATGAAATATTTGCCAGATTGAATTGAATTCTTACCTTGCATTTCTCAATCTTGGGTATGACCAAGTAGTCTTTTAAAAAGAGGAAGAGTTTCAACTATTTTTCAAATGTTTCTTCCCATAAGATCTTAACTTAATTTTAGAGAGAGGTATGAAGCAAGACACTCTATTGTTCAATGCCTTAGTGAGTGGTATTCAACTTTGTGTTTCAATATTCCGTAATATTTGGTGAAAATAAATTTCATATTTTCTTAATAAAAGCTTTTGAATCTTTGTTGTTCTAGTTTTTCTACTATTCACAATTTGATCTTGGATCAGATTCACTATGAGTGGGGTTCCTCATAACCTTAGGAATTCACTATGCCATAAGAGCATAGATTTCTATGATAGATGGTGCTAATAATGGTAGATGTGCATCGGGGTTTGGTAAATATGCATTTGGATACATTGAAGTAAGGTTTTTATCTTTACATGAGTTGTCTCACTCTGTCTTTTTATAGGTCAAAAGTGGTCTTGTAAGCTTTGTTTTAGTGTGAAGTTGTGGTCTTTTTCTAGAAGACCATTTCCTGAGGTAAACTTAGAGAGCAACATAATATATTTTTTCCAATTTATATGGAATAGCAATTTGACTTTGCTTATGAATGTATTAGTCTCTTTGATCAATGTGATATGTTATTTGCGATATGTTATCTTTTTTATCACGAGAGATGGGATCCCTCACTCTTATGCCTCATGAGGATCATATAGTCGTGTTTCATCAACCTAGCCATTTTGTGGAGGACGTTATCTACTAGCCAATTGGGTGATACATAGTTATTAACAGTCCAATGAGGAACTTATCACATGGTTTGATTTGTCCTCAGCAGCCAACTTTAGGAGGCTTTGTCATCCCTCTCTTTGGCCCAATGCTGGGAGTTCTTTAGTTTTTATACTTTTATAGATCGCTTTTTTTATTGGTACTTTATCTTGTACTTTCTATTGACTAGACAATATTTCTATAGCTAGACACTTAGATCTTTGTCTTTTTCTACTTTTAGCATTGATCTAGGTGTTGTTTTCGCACTTCCATTTTGTATTTATATAGGATGCACTCTTTCAATTCCATTGACCTACAATTGTGGTAATTTGTTGGACATTAATAAGATTGTCCTATCTTATGTTATTACAATTTGTTAATTCCATTGACTTACCGTTGTGGTCATTTGTTGGACATTAATAAGATTGTCCTATCTTATGTTATTACAATTTGTTAAAAGATTCGACAATGCATGGTCATTTGTTGGACATTAATAAGATTGTCCTATCTTATGTTATTACAATTTGTTAAAAGATTCGACAATGCATTATTTATTAATATGCATGAAGCTTAGGTTTTTTTTATTTATGGGATAATTTCTTCTTCAATGATTATTTTAAAACATTTGTGTCAACATAGTTCTAATGACCTAGTGTTTATGGTTATTATGCATGGTGTTGATGGCAGTTGGACCTAGGAAGTTTGGAAGGGGTAATGTAATGTACCATGTTGGGTTCGTGTCACTACCAATTCGACTTTGATACCAACTAAAATATGGAAATATGTGCATCACGACATTCATAAACGTGCAACTAACATTCTCAGAAAACATGAATGCAAAATAACCAACATAGATCCATCTTTACTTTGGATCTACCAAGCGCTGAGAGGGATCAAATCTTTTTCACTCTATGCTAGTTGGCATATCAAGATATTTGACCCCTCTCCTCGCTTAACAGATTTAGAGTAAAGCTTTACTTTGGATCTACCAAGCGCCGAGAGGGATCAAATCTTTTTCACTCTATTCTAGTTGGCATATCAAGATATTTGATCCCAGATCTATTCTGGATCTACCAAGCGTAGAGTAAAGCTTTACTTTGGATCTACCAAGCGCCGAGAGGGATCAAATCTTTTTCACTCTATTCTAGTTGGCATATCAAAATATTTGATCCCAGATCTATTCTGGATCTACCAAGCGCCGAGAGGGATCAAATCTTTTTCACTCTATTCTAGATGGCATATCAAGATATTTGATCCCTCTCCTCTTAGTAGATCTAGAGTAAAGATGGATCTATGGGTTTAATTCCCCCCCTTAGATAGGCTACATTCCACTTGAATACCATGGCATATCAAGATATTTGATCCCTCTCCTCTTAGTAGATCTAGAGTAAAGATGGATCTATGGGTTTAATTTCCCCCCTTAGATAGGCTACATTCCACTTGAATACCATAGATCTATCAGGCGCCGAGAGGGATCAAATCTTTTTCACTCTATTCTAGATGGCATATCAAGATATTTGATCCCTCTCCTCTTAGTAGATCTAGAGTAAAGATGGATCTATGCTGGTTTAATTTCCCCCTTTAAATAGGCTACATTCCACTTGAATACCATGGGTCAATACCATGCGGCATCTTTATTTTTATTAA
>APFE030782916.1:0-17255 GCA_000404065.3 Pinus taeda
AACTAATTAAACATGTGTAAATTCCTTTTACACTCAGTGAATGAAGACACAAATCACACACAGATAATGACCAAGATTTGGACTTTCAATAGAAAGAAATGAGGTATTTCAAAGCTCATAAGCAATTGCATTTATATTAGAAACCTATTTTGTCCAGGATATGGTGAGGAAAATTAGTTTGGCACCAGTCAATTGTTGGTAGCGATGTGTTTTTTCTTTGGAGATCCTATGGTCTCAAGGGCTCCCACTTTGAGTCCTGCACTTTAATTGTACCACAAAGAATGGTCTTGTGGAAATGTTGATAGTATGCCCAGGTTTAGCATTTAAGGGATGGTCTTCTACAATGGACAACAATAAATATGTGGGTATAACTATAATAGCCTTGAGTCATATCAAAACTCTTGTAGAGACTTTGGCATAAAAAGAGAGTAGGGCCTACTCATTACTCAATTATGGTGCATAGTTTGTATATATTCACATTTTCAAATGTCCCTTGTAATAAGGCATCAGTGCATATGCAACATAGAAGCAACATTCCCATCTCTTTGGATAGTAGTCACGAAAAACAAAAAAAATCCTCGAACTTGATAATATTAAGGGACAAAGCACATAGATACGACTCAGGTGGGTCATGGAACATATTTTCATTGCAGGATTAATCAAATGAATGAAATCATGTAGAAATTAGATTGTAATTTTTCAATTTCTCATGAACTTTTAATCAAAATCGCAAGACAAAAACCTACACTACTACTTTGCGGATATTATTTCACAATTTAGAACAAAATTTTCAGACATGCAAGAAGGAATGACACACATGCAACAAATATTTTTATCTAGGGAAAACAACTTGATAAAATCCCCAATGCCTCTTGCATTAATAAAATGAAATAGAGATGTATTACAATTTCTTTTCTCAATTGAGCTCACCCTACAAGTGCAAAACCTATCTCTATGCTCATTGAAGGCCTCTGACCCAGACTTAGTCAAATTTTTTCTCGGCTTGAGCTCCTATTTCATTTCATTGTTCCTTGATGAATTATCCCCTATTATTTAGAAAATTTCCTCAATTGAATTGCACAATTCCTTTAGGTTGATCATATGATTGCATTCAACACATGTACACTCAAGACTAGTCCACAACTAATGTTACATTGCCTTGGAATCTCCACCTCAACTGGGTAACTCCAATTCTCTACATGCACTAGTTATTTTGAGCTGATTGACCAATCAATTGGATGATCATTGAGTTTGACTAAAGTCCCACTGCTTAACTGATCTTCCACTAGTTCCTCCAAAAGTTGGAAATATTTTAACTGAAAACAACTTGAGATAATTGACCTTGATTGCTACAAATTAGCAATCACACATGCAAAACTACACCTTAACTCCTCCAACTTGAATTTAATGAGTAAAGTAGGTGACACAAGCCATATCACATAATTTAACATCCTCCAAGTTGTTTGTTGATGTGAAAATTCGAATTTTCTCAATTTAATCAAGGCAAAATCAAATTGAGATTTTCTTACTACATTTTCAATAATCCCTCTCAGCAAGAAACAAATTATCAACCACCCCTATCCTGCACCCGTGGAACTTGAATTTCCCTCTTCAAAATGCCTTTTTCAAAATATTAGCATCTTGTTCCTTTGTCAAAATGTACTACAACAACATTATCCACCTCTGCATTCAATCTCATAATGGTGATACTAAATATCTATATGCTTTGATCGAAAGTGAAAAACAAGATTTTCATAAATTTTGATGCAAC
This sequence comes from Pinus taeda, assembly GCA_000404065.3. NCBI lineage: Eukaryota > Viridiplantae > Streptophyta > Pinopsida > Pinales > Pinaceae > Pinus > Pinus taeda. The sequence continues at coordinate 1,772 of APFE030782916.1, forward strand.
TTTGATTATCACAGTAGATCACAGTTGGATCCATCATCTGACCAAATAGTCCAACAAGTATCTTTCTCATCCAGATCGCCTCACATGTTGCTTGAATTGCAACCATGTATTCTGCTTCTGCCAAGCTAAGTTCCACAGATCTTTTCTTCTTGTTGTACCAAGAAACCATTGTGGGCCCAAAAGTGAAAATTCCATATGATGTACTATTTTGTTCTAATGGACCCCCTGCCTAATTGACATTTATGAAACCATATAGCTTCACTCCCTCTATCCATCTGTACCATAGTCCAAACTAGGTAATTCCTTTGAGGTGCCATAGAACATGCTTAGCTGGACTCCAAGATAATTTGGTTGGTCTAACTATAGCTTGGCTTAGCTAGTTGGCTGCATAGCACATATTAGGTCGTGTGTTCACAAGATACATTAGCTAAGCCATGAATTACCGGTAAATAGTAGCATCCACTTCCTCACCTGAAGTGGCATCCTCTTTCTTCCAATTGGTCACTAGAGGTATCTCCATGGGTTTGTAATTGTCCATGCATAACCTATGATGTATCTCATTGGCATACTTTCCCTGAGAGACAAACAATTCCCCATCACCTTTCCATACTTCCAATCTGAGTAAGTAGTGCATGACACCCATGCCTTTCATTTCAAACTCTCTTACGAGGTCCTCCTTGCCAGATCTGATTAGCTGCTCATCATCACTCAAAATAGAGTCATCAACATATAAGACAATAATCAACAATTTAACTTCTACCAAGATATGATAGAGGTTTGCATCCACTTTACTTTTGGTGAAGCCCAAACCGGTGAGTTAGCTATCAATCCTAGTGTGCCAAGCATGGGGTGGTTGCTTGAGATTGTACAACGCTTGCTTGAGTCTACACACATGAGACTCCCGATCAAAAGTCTCAAAGTCTTATGGTTTCTCGATATACACCTCCTCCTCAATAACTCCATTGAGGAATGTTGTTTTCACATCCATTTGGTGGATCTTCAACCCCATATGTTCAGCCAAAGCAAGAATTGATCTAATGGATGAGTACCATGCTATAGGACTAAAGGTATCCTCATAGTCAATCCCCTCAACTTTAGAGTACTCCTTGGCCACAAATCTAGCCTTTTACTTTTCTATGCTTCAGTATGCTACATGCTTCACCTTAAATATCCATCTCGATCCCACAACTAATTTGTCTGTTGGTCTTGGGACTGCTTCCCAAACACTGTTCTTTACAATATTCCTCCACCATTGCATCAACCCATACAAGTTTCTCTATTGCTTCCTCGAAAGAGGATGGCTCGGTCTCTAAAAGTGCAACCATTAAAGGCGTGTCACTAGTGTATCGATCTGGTGACCTTCTCTGCATGTGCTGATTTGAAGGAGCACCCACATTCTCCCTCACATCCGTCACAAGTATCTTACCTTGGTTGGTCCTTTTCCTGCCTTCTCTAGATGGTTCTACTTAAGTGGCTCTCTGCACTCTCTACTCCTCAATTTGTGGATGCTCCACAAATTCCTAAGCCTCCTCCTTTGGAGTTAAAAGGTCCTCTTCTAGAGGGACATGAAGCTCCCCCTCAAGAGAGAATCACATGGATTTTCTTCATCAAATTTTACATCCCTTCACACAATTTTCATTTTGAGGGATAACAAGTACACACGGTAGTTGAGGGGAATTTCCGTGTAACTCACAAATACCCCCAATTATGTTGTTGACTCTATATTCTTCCTTGATGCTTTGGATACAATAGAGGCTCTAAAAATCTTAAAGTACAACACGTCCGACTTTCTCCCCGAGAAATCCTCCTACATTGTAATCATGTCAAGGATCCGATGAGGACTCTGGTTCTACAAATAGATTGCTGCATTGCATTCCTCAACCCACAAGTGTAGAGGTAGGCCTTGATCATGCAACATCGCCCTGGTTTCTCCAACAATGCTACGGCTCTTCCTCTTAGTCACCCCATTCTGCAACGGGTTGTGGGGTGATGTCAAATCTCGTTAGATGCCTTCTTTTGCAAATAAATTTTTAAATTCATTCGACACGTACTCACCTCCATTATCGCTCCTGAGAGATTCATCTTTTTGCCTGTTTCTTTCTCAATCAGTGCCTTCAATTCTATGAACTTGGAGAATGTATCATCCTTTTTCCACATGAAGAATATCCAACACTTCCGTGAGAAGTCATCAATAAAAATGACAAAATATTTGTGCCTAGAAGTGGAGGTTGTAGAGAAAGGTCCACATACATCAGAGTGGATACTTTGAAGGATTGCATGTGCTTTGTTGTCCCGATCATGGAATGTGGCTTTTGTGTACTTCCCAAAGTATTTCCTTTGCATACATCTTGCTGCTCAAGTGCTCGTTTCAGGAGGCTAGTGGTTATCTTCTGCATGATCTTCAAATTGCCATGATGCAAATGGCCAATTCTTCTTTGTCGAAGTTCACCGACATCGCAGCTATGCACCTTCTCCACCCTTGTGCTAAATGAAGCACAATCCTACACATATAGCTTGTACATGTTCTTCCCATGAACCCCAATCTTATTCACATTTCCAGTGGCTATATGTCTCAGGAATTCCTTTCCTTTTCTAAAGATCACATCATAACCACAATCTTCCAAAACTGCAACAAAGACGAGATTTTTCTTTAGGCCTGGAATGAATATGACATCCTTGAGCCTAAGGGGGGAGCTTGACTCCCTCTAAAAGGTGACTGAACCAATCTTGGTCATGCTATACCTTCCATCATCCCCCACCTCAATGTGCATATGCAAATCTTTCTCCTCCAAGTCACTGGAAAAATATCTATTGTCTGTCATGTAGAATGATGCACCTAATTCTGAGTACCACACGCTCCCCATCACTGTGATGGACATGCATGTAGTGAGGGTAAAGTCAAGCTCGGACTGTGAAGAAAAAGCTTCACCTACTGCTCCTGCCGAGGTCTTCTTGCTTGCCTTCTTGTGTGGACGCTTTGTGGCATAGTGCTTGAATTCATGGCAATGGAAGGATTTAATTTTTTACAAATCTTTCTTCTTGTTCCCTTTACTGGATTTTGGTTTGGATTGGGATTTCTTCCCTTTTCCCTTCTTTTCCTTTTTAGCCAATGCAATTTCTTCTTCATCCCTGCCCTTGGATGAAGTCCCATCTCTAGTATATCGCCTTATTTCCTCCTGTATCAAATCAAACCATAAGTGCTCCCAACTTGGTAGTTTCTCCCTACCATTCATCGAATATTGATAGGTAGGCCACCACTTGGGAAGACTCATAAGGGCTAAGGTTACGAAGTCTTCTTTAGGGAGATTAACACCAACCCCACCAAGCTCATCACAACATTGTGTAAACTTGCTCAGACACTGCAGAATTGTGTCATTCTTCTACATCTTGATACTTCGAAGTTTATCCTTGAGTGTTAGCTTCCTGCAGTCACTACTATTCTCAAACAATTCTGTCAGTGCTTTCCACATTATGAATGGAGTTTTTTTCCAGTGTATATTCAAGAAAATATGATCCCGTATTCCCTCCAATATGATTATCCTCGCCTTGGCTACATATTTCTTCCATTGAGAAAGGTTTTGGGCATCAAATTCTTGAGGTTTTACAACAACTGTATTGATGTATTCTAATAATCCATTGTCATCCAATACTTCCTGCATGCATTCCTTCCAGGCAACAAAATTAGAGGTGCCTTCCAAGGCATACTCTAGCCTTAGTCCATTGAAGGGCATATTCATAGCTCTGAAGAAATCCTGCTACACTGATCTTCAATTTCAAAACTATGAGAAAATAGCATCAAATTTCCTGATACAATGTGAATCGAGCTCTGATACCATGTAGAAATTAGGTTGTATATTTGCAACTGCTCATGGATTTTCAATCGAAATCTCAAGATACAAACCTACACTATTGCTCTGCACACATTATTTCACAATTTAGAACAAAAATTTCAGACATGCAAGAAGGAATAACACACATGCAACAAGTGTTTTTATCTGGGAAAAACGATATGCTAAAAACCCCAATGCCTCTTGCATTACTCAAATGAAATAGAGATGAATTACAATTTCTTTGCTCAACTGAGCTCACCTTGCAAGTGCACAACCTATCTCTCTGCTCACTGAAGGCCTGTGACCCAAACTTAGTCAATTTTTGCCTCAACTTGAACTCTTATTTCCTTGCACTGTTCCTTGAGGAATTAGCCCCTATTATTTAGGAAATTCCCTCAATTGATTTTGTGTAATTCCTTTAGGCTAATCATCTGACTACATGCAACACATGTACACTCAAGACTAGTCTAAAACTGATGTTACATTATCTTGGAATCTCCACCTCAACTCGGTAACTCAAATTCTCTGTATGCACTAGTTATTTTTGGTTGATTGATCAATTAACTTGATGATCATTTAGTTTTACTGAAGTCCCATTGCTTAACTAACCTTCCACTAGTTCCTCCAAAAGTTGGAACTAGTTTAGTTGAAAACAACTTGAGATAAGTGACCTTGATTACTACAAATTAGCAATCACACATGCAAAACTAAACTCTAACTCCTCAAACTTGAATTTAGTGAGTAAACTGAGTGACACAAGCCATGTTACACAAGTTAATGTTTTCCAAGTTGTCTGTTAATGTGGAAATTCAAATTTTCTCAATTTAATCAAGGAAAAATCGAAGTGAAAATTTCTTGTTGCGTTTTTCAACAAATAGAATGATGAAATCTGTCCAAACCATGGAGGATAAACATTGATTTGATATTTTTTAAAAATTATTGAGTTCTTTTGTTCCCGATACCTAGATCTTAAAGTCTCGCACTACAACATATTAGATGTATGACACAGTCATGAAACTTATGATAGACCCCATGAAAATATAAGATTGAAATTTATTTTTGTATGTCGTAGGAGATATCTTAGTTAGAATACGAAGAATGACATTGGCTCTATGTAGAGTGAGGACCTTAAAAGAAAAAAGATAATTCCTTGGCTTACCTAGTGTCCTCAAATTGATAGGACATCCTAAAAAATAGGGAGAAGTTTTTACTTGTAAGAGATAGATTTTACAAAGGGATTTGAAGAACTCTCACTTGCACTAAGCAGTTAATGAAAAAAGACTATAGAAGAAATGGATATAGGGATTTTAAACCCATTATAAATTTGATTAATCAAGACTGAAAATAATTTTCCTATCATTATCCATACCTTGTAAGCTCACATACTTCTATGTTTCAAGAACCTCTTCCTCCCTCCTCGACTTCCAACCATGGTTAGGGGCATTTAGAATGACCGACAACTGAAATCAAGGTAGCTAGATGTGTTTTATACCCATGAAACTTTGCGGGCAGTAGGAAAAATGTCATGTAATAATTGAGGCCAAGGAGTAATGGTGAGTGAATAGTGGGAGTAATGGCAAGTGTAAGGATCACCAACATGGATGGTTACGTAGCAAAGGCAATCTGAGTAGCAATCCGAGATTGGATTAATGATACCTTTGTCCAAAAGTTTGTAATCTGTGTGCATTTCATAGGCAAGATTCACGTGAATATGAGGATTGTTGGCACACTTCTTAAATAGAGAATTAAAACAAGTTTTAACTCACGTTACACTAGAAAAGAGAGATCGTTCCTTACTGGCATTAAAGAAAACGTTGTGTCAAGATTATGGGATGGATGAACCACATAATTGATACAAGCAATAAAACTTTGACACCATGAAATAACATGCGTGGGATGACATGTTATGCCTGTAAAATGTTTAGACATGGTCATCTCCAACAAGGCACTCGCAATGTAACACATGAGTCAAGTACATATATGCTATGAACCCTCAACTTTTTCATTTGACTTAGCTTCCACGTATTAACTTGAATAAACCATATTTCATGTTACTTGTAAATACATCAATACCGAGTCTTTTCACCTCTAGATAAGCACCACTGCCACCAATGTGAAATAACACGATTTAATATGCATTGTAAATATTACATGGTTAAAACTTTGACATAACCAATGCTTGAAGGTATTGCCACATATACCATATTTTGAGTCCGAATTTTTTTCTATGATAGCTTATTGTTTTATATTCTTATTAAAATGAAACTTCTTTTATGATGCAAGTGCATTAGAAACTCGTGGACCCTAGAAAATCATGTGGCATGTAAAATATGTATTTTGCAACCATTCGAACCCTCCAATCATGGCACCAATAAACTATGATCCGACCATATGAATGATAATTGAGGCAACATAACGTTGGTATAAGTTATATTACAACAATTTTATGATTACATTATATGAATGGGCCTCAAACCTTTGTATTTGAGACTAAGGTGGTTGGATGCATAAAAGACTTCAACTCTTTATCCCTTATGTGTTATAAGAAATTTTCACACATTATAAACCTTGATAACATATAGATGTGTGCTCAAAACCTCCTTTTTCAAGGGGTAGATTTGATATTGATTTTGAACATAACCAGAACAACATGGTGCATCTCATTGTTTGCCTTATCATCACATGTCGTGGCAGCTTCTTAAGTCATTTTAAGTTAAGGTACCACCTATTAGTTCTTTTTTTCTTTTTTGTTATGAAATTTGTATTTAATTTATTTGTTAGAGAGAGGGACGTAAATTACCGCAATGATTTATGAAATTTTGATATTATCGTTTTTCAAGTGGCTTCAAGTTTTGAATTCCTATCAATCAAACATAAATAAGCATGTTTGAGCCAGAGCCATGTTCAAGAGTTAATCAAAGCCTAGAGCTATAGCCAAAGTCATATTCCATGAGGACCATTCATTTTTTTGTACTTCTTAAACCACCACTCTGTTGAAGACTTATTGCCTTTGCTAGACAACATTTTTTTTTCATATTTAAACCACCATTAAAGAGCACTTCCATTTCACAGAAGACATCAACTTCTAGCTAGATTCTGAATTGTTCAGAGAATTACTTTGATCCAAGTTCCTACGTTGATCATAAGCTTTAAACCACCATTCACTTTAAGACTTTGGATTTCTATTACCCATTAGATTTGTGGTCCCATTAGATTTAAAAAGTGAATTCAATGATTAAGTATTATCTGTTTTTGAATTTTAACTTTTTCCTTGAATTTACATACACGCTTTCGGATTAAAAAATGTATATTAGTTAAAAATTATAAAATCAGAAAATTCAAGATTTATTAAAATAGTAAAAATAATAATATTTATTTTGAATAATTTTTATTTGCAAAGTTTAAATCTTAAAAAAAAAAAAAAAATCGCGTATGTGGTGTTTTAATGCATTCCCCTAATTATTTAGCATTTAATATTCTTAATTACAAGAAATATGATTAGAAAAAAAAAAAAAAGAAAAAAAAAAATCTTGATGGTTTTTCTTAGGTGGTTGCTATTTACAGCTACGATTACTTAAAATTGTAAACAATTAGTTACGCCGTAAGGCATTTCCCTCTGAAATGAACTCCCCTAGACGCCTTTCTGTCTTAATGTTAACCGTCGGATTTATTGTTAGACGATTCAACCATTATCTGCCATCGGATTATCTGCCCGTATGTCTACCCTACCCACTTGGTCTGTCGTGCACACACAAATTGCCATCGGATTATCTGCCCGTATGTCTACCCTACCCACTTGGTCTGTCGTGCACACACAAATAGCCAGTAGGCTGTAGAGGAGGGCCGGGGAAAATGCCTTTGCTGCACGGGATTTATCAACGCAGTGGCAGGAAAAAGCACGAAGCCAGGGTTTGAAATACGATGAAGAAAATTCTGATCCGGCCGATGGATTGAAGGTTTGTCCAGAGCTGTAGTCTCTGACTATTCCTCACGTGATGTGTTTGGGTTTTCACCTAATATAGTGCACTAGAGTATTGTGATCATGTATGCAGAGAGAGAGAGCACGAGGAACTGTGAATTTGTCAGGAATATGTGCGCTGCTCTGATTTGAATACGGTATAATGTCTGGTACGATTCAGCTCTCAACGGGCTTGGAAAACATTTGGGTTAGTGAGTATGCCTGACCAGTTCATCATCTGGGATTCATCAAGGCTTGCTGTGGGAATTATCATCATTTCATGGGCATTATCGAGGTAATGAAACTGTGATGCCTGATAGTTTCTTATTTTTTTTCCTGCAGAAAATTATGTTGGAACTGCTTGCTTGTGTTCCACCTAAATGAAATCTCCCTTACATAGATCATGTCTTGATTTTCTTTCACTTGATTTTATAATTGTGATGTCAACTGGAAGGTACAGGAATTCAAAATATATAATTTAAGAAAACTCAAATCACCAAATGCTAATAGCCGAATGAAAGCGAAATTCCATGCCAAATGAAAAGCATTGTTCGGTAATACACACATTTAACGACGGGAAAGCACAGATGCAGACATATACAGATTCTCCGAGAATTCTCTTATTGCTGCATTTAGAATGGAAATAATGAACACAAGAATCTATTTACCCACTGAGAACTTGTAGAGCATTATTTGTTCTATTCTCTTATTGCTGGACTGGAGTTACAATGGGAATAGACCAAAAAAAAGGAAAGATGTCATATGCGAACTTTATCCAGTGAGAACCTGTAGAGCATTGTCTGCCTGTAGATGTGGCCGGGTTGGACAATGACAGAGGGGAAATTAGGCTGATTCACTGCATTGGGGAAACCCTGAGTCTCGAAGCATAGTGCTGTGTGTGGCTTGTACAGGAAGCCCCTTTGCCCACAGTGTGTTTGAGATTATTACTGGTATAGAACTGCATCCCTGGAGCAGTGGACCACACCTCCATCACCCTACGACTCCAAGGATCCTTCATCCTCGCAGCAATCCTCAGTCCATTCTTCAACTTGGGGCCGTCCAAAACATATTTGTTATCAAACCCAGGGGGCCTCTGCCTACTCTTCACTTTATTGATTCTGGTGCCAACAATCGTCTCTTTCCTGAAGTCCAACGGAGTTCCCTCCACAGGCAATATCTGGCCTGTTGGAATCAGATGATCATCTGTGGGAGTATAATGTGAAGCCCATATTTTGACAGAATTGTCCAGTATATCCCTACTGTTGTTATGCCCTGCAAGGTTCCAGTAAGCATGAGTGGTTAAGCTCACAGGCGTAGCTTTGTTCCTCGGTATTGCCTCATAATCAAGTCTCAGCTCCATGTCTCCACTTATTGTATAAGCCACTGATACATCCAGGTCACCAGGAAAACCTGCATAACATTATTTTTATTTTAAATAACAGCAAACAAAGATTTACTATTAGCTGCTACGCCCAATATCTCTGTCAACAATATTAATAATTAATAATGAAGGAGAAAATATCCCGTTCTTTTAGGTGAGTTTTCTGGTCGGAATTATGATGGCTGGGTTGAATTACAATACTTTGATTATTGAAAATGTCAAGGTGTTTAAATTTAACTAATTCTGTACAATAATAACAAGAATGAGATGAGAATTAGGCCTCCCACCCATATTCTAAATCCACATTAAATCTAGATGATTCACCTTGTTCGCCGTCCACACTGTGGTAAGTGAACTGAATAGATGGCTTCCTCCCTCCTCTATACTTTTGCACTTTCCATAGCACATTGTCGAAGCCTCTCAACCCTCCTGTGTTCACACATACCATGCCACCACTCTGTCATCAGTATGAAATCCATCATTATATGTTCACATACTTTTACACCTTTGTTATAGACTTTTAGTTATCCACATAAATGCAATATTTTTGTTACAGGCCTTTGGTTAGCAACATAAATTCAGAGCTGCAAAAAGAAAAAGGCACCCAGACATTCATTCACCATGGAGAGTGTTATTGCCATCGTTCTTGGGAAAATGGTAGGTTTTCCCATTTAACTGCAAATTTAATTTAACTATACAATACTATTTCATGAGCAAAAACACATGCTCAATTATCTGCTCTGAGGCAAGAATGTTCAGGAGTATGGAAAACGTGAAGGATCCGGGGCATGCCAGATTCTAACTGCGATCGATGGGATTTTGTTGGTCATAGACTTGAATGGGACCAAAATGCAGTTGACACTCTGAACATTCTGCCATTATAAATGTGTATCCAAGATGCATTGACACTAATTATGATAATAAACTACTGTAAGTTCACTACTTAAGGGTTCTTTGAGAAGGGTTCTTTCCAGGTCATTGTAAGCAATCTAACAATAACAAGTTGTCTTTCAAGCTCTTTATTGAAAGTAGCATCATATCTGTAAGTTTATCAGTAGAAAGGACAAGAAAATTAGTAGTATGAGAACTGGTAAATTAGTATTATGGGAACTAGTTGGTTGTTGTGTGCAAGTAGCTAAGCCAGCATAAATCCATCTTAGCCTCGGATATTGAGTAGTGTTGTTTAGTGTGCATGTTTGAATGCTAGAATAATGTATTTTTGGACTATTTATTATGCTTGTGTTGCCTTCGCATTTGCAAACTAACCAGTATTAGTAATTTCAGTGGGATGTACAGTGTCAGCAATGCCTTCATCTGTATTACCAGAAAAGGATGTACAGTATTAGCTATGTCTTCATCTGTATAGAGCATTAGCTATGCTTTCGCCTGTATTACCAGAAAAGAATGTACAGTGTTAGCAATGCCCTTGTCTGTATTACCAGAAAAAAAGATGTACAATCTTAGTAATGTACTTGGTCTGTTTTACATGCAATTTGCAATGATGGACAATATTAGTAAAAGTTGCATTAGCATGTAATAATATGTTTTATATAAGTAATCTGTAGCATTATTAGAAATTCAATCACAGTTAACAGTGGCCATGACCCTTTTCATTCATAAGATTAGATCATCAACTTTTTCAAATAAATCATAGTTTGCCAACAAGTTACTGATTTGTTAAGACTAAGTACTAGTATGTTATTATAAGACACCAAAATATTGAAGTTCAAACTAGTAACTACCAATTTATTCTCAAAAGGCTTCAAGCGCTCAAAATGTATCAATATATACAGTAATGTACAAACAAGTTAGTTGAGAAAACATGGAACATCCTCGGCTACCACAACAACCCTAAATTCTAAGAACATAATACCTATACATCAAATACAATCTTAGAAGCAATCCTCTGTTATGTTCAAATTTAGGCAATTCACTAGCATAAGTTACTGAATTAAAGGCGTTGAAGCAGGCAAATGAGGCATCATGAATTTTTTCAATCATCAAGCCAATCCAAATTAAAACGTTCTTCGATGACCTCAACTATGAGATTAGGCATGGTAGAGGCTTTGATAGCCAGCCACTGTCGTTCAGTGCTCTCATCACATATTACACATCTAAGAGATCTTAGTTTGGCTAATGCTTTAGGCAGCTTCTTCAGTCCAAAGCACTCCCTCATATCGAAAATCTTTAAGTTTGATAGCTGATCAAATTCCATGGGAAGGTCCTTCAAAGACCTGCATAATGAAATATCAAGAAATTCAAGTTGTTGAAGTGCACAAATGGAAGGAGGAAGCATTGACAAACTTGTGCATATGTAGACAATCTCAGCACCCTAAGTTACCTTAACCTCCCAAAGTCATCAGGTAACTTTTGGATAAGATGACAATTAGTGACAGTTAACTTCTGGAGGTAAGTTAAATTACAGATGTTTCCAGGTAGTTCCTCCAAATCACTGCAGTGGTCAAAGTTAATTTCTTGAAATTTTGGAGACTTTGGAAAGTCATGTCCCTTATCCAATCCATGGGAAGACCTGCATAATGAAATATCAAGAAATTTGAGTTGCTGAAGTGCACAAATGGAAGGAGGAAGCATTGACAAACTTGGGCATATGCAAACAATCTCAACACACTAAGTGACCTCAACCTCCCAAAGTCATTAGGTAACTTTTGGATAAGATGACAATTAGTGACATATAACCTCTGGAGGTAAGTTAAATTGCATATGTTTCTAGGTAGTTCCTCCAAATTGCTGCAGTGGTCAAAGTTAATTTCTTGAAATTTTGGGGACTTTGGAAAGTCATGTCCCTTATCCAATAAAGTCATATTCCCCAAACCCTCACATAGGCATACAGACAACTTTTCCAAGCTCTCTAAGGATCTACAATACTCATAAAGAGGAGACACAATCAACCTTCGACGTAGTACAAACTTTATTGGAGGAAATGCAGGGAAGCTCAGCAGTCCATGAAGTGTTGAACACTTAGAACTGTAATTGTATATTATAGCAACCTTCAGTTTGACATGGTATGTAAAAATGTTGGAAGACAGTAACCACTGGCAGCGAAAAACAAAGTCAATACTTCCACCTCAGGAAAGTTTATTTGAGACAGGAAAGTTTATTTGAGACCAATTTTGCTCTTCCATTGGACCTACAGTTCCTAGAAATGTAAAAGTCAGTATGCTATGCTGATAAAAAAATGTTTATCTAACATCTTAATAAATTTGGAACATAAGTAGATTGATCAAAAAATGATTCAATGTGTAGGCAGTTAAAGAAAACAAGTTTCAGTAGTGATCTGTATGAATTGAAACAAATTGAGCCTTAGATGCCTGATCTTTGAGTGTTAGCCATTTTGTGGGAATATTATCCTCCTTGCTAGGCATAAAAAGCCTCTTACAATGAATGGTACTATCCTGGTTGGCCAGATAGAAGGCTAAATCTCGCATCACATCATGTTGAGAAAAAGAGAGCTCGGAGGCACAACCAAATGAGATGGCCCGACACCTAACACATCAAAAACTTATATTAACTAAGAGGAGTGAACTCAAAAGCCTCTTATCTCTGCTGGTTAACACGCTGATCCTACCTTCCTAATTTCTAATAAATCATGTAAAAAAAATTAAGCCTAAAATTGTTGGTTCTCATGCGTCCTGTCACCTGAATTGTAACTGATGAGTGCTAAGGAGGATGTGCACTAGATCACACAAATGCCTAGATGGGACCAAACACTGCAGTTACCAGGCTCAGCTCACAAAAAAAACCAAGAAAAAAATATCAATAACCATGCATCCCTGTCTGTGACCATCACAGTTCTAAATAATTCATCCCTCTGCAAATTACTTAAAGGTTAAGAACAGTGTACCCAAATCTACTAACAGACAAAAAAAATTGCATGCAAACATATACCTTGCAACATTGAAAGGGCTTTTGCACTCTTACTTGGGTTTTTATGTACACCATTAATTCAGTAACTTATGCTGGTGAATTGCCTAAATTTGAATAGAACAAAGGATTGCTTCTAAGATTGTATTTGATGTACAAGTATTATGTTCTTAGAATTTAGGGTTGTTGTGGTAGTTGTTCCATGTTTTCCCAATTCACTTGTTTGTACATTACTGTATATATTCATACATTTTGAGCGCATGAAGTCTTTTGAGAATAAATTGGTTGTTACTCGTTTCAACTTCAATATTTTGGTGTCTTATAATAACAAACAAGTCCTTAGTCTTAACAAATCAGTAACTTGTTGGCGAACTATGCTTTATTTGAAAAAGCTAATGATCTAATCTTATGAATGCAAAGGGTCCTGGCCACTGTTAATTGTGATTGAATTTCTAATAATGCTACATATTACTTATATAAAACATATTAATAGATCATAGGTGATAAAATCCCTTAGAAAAAGCTAAAGTCCTCTCCATCAGATCTCCGTTAAATAAATCAATAACCAAATAAAGACTACTCTGTTGCCTTAGCCGTAACTGCTTCAAGTGGTCCAAGATCTGCAAATTCCATTTGGGTATGCTTTTTCTTCTCTAAGTTGTATTTACCATGTAACTAAGTTTTCTTTTGAGGGGTATCTGTACTTAATTTATTGTGCTTGTGGCATCCTTTGATAGAGCATGAACTTTGCAGAAAATTTGAGGCAAAAACATATGAGAAAAATTAACTATACCAGCAATTTTAGGCTTAATTTTTTTTACATGATTTATTAGAAATTAGGAAGGTAGGATCAACGTGTTAACCAACAGAGATAAGAGGCTTTCGAGTTCACTCCTCTTAGTTAATATAAGTTTTTGATGTGTTAGGTCTCGGGCCATCTCATTTTGCTGTGCCTCCGAGCTCTCTTTTTCTCAACATGATGTGATGTGAGATTTAGCCTTCTGTCTGGCGAACCAGGATAGTACCATTCATTGTAAGAGGCTTTTTATGCCTAACAAGGAGGATAATATTCCCACAAAATGGCTAACACTCAAAGATCAGGCATCTAAGGCTCAATTTGTTTCAATTCATACAGGTCACTACTGAAACTTGTTTTCTTTAACTGCCTACACATTGAATTATTTTTTGATCAATCTACTTATGTTCCAAATTTATTAAGATGTTAGATAAACATTTTTTATCAGCATAGCATACTGACTTTTACATTTCTGGGAACTGTAGGTCCAATGGAAGAGCAAAATTGGTCTCAAATAAACTTTCCTAAGGTGGAAGTATTGACTTTGTTTTTCGCTGCCAGCCATTACCGTCTTCCAACATTTTTACATACCATGCCAAAACTGAAGGTTGCTATAATATACAATTACAGTTCTAAGCGTTCAACACTTCATAGACTGCCGAGCTTCCCTGCATTTCCTCAAATAAAGTCTGTACTACTTGGGAGGTTGATTGTGTCTCCTCTTTATGAGTATTGTAGATCCTCAGAGAGCTTGGAAAAGTTGTCTGTATGCCTATGTGAGGGTCTGGGGAATATGACTTCATTGGATAAGGGACATAACTTTCCAAAATCTCCAAAATTTCAAGAAATTAACTTTGACCACTGCAGTGATTTGGAGGAACTGCCTGGAAACATATGCAATTTAACTTACCTCCAGAAGTTATCTGTCACTAATTGTCATCTTATCCAAAAGTTACCCGATGACTTTGGGAGGTTAAGGTCACTTAGGGTGCTGAGATTGTCTGCATGCCCAAGTTTGTCAATGCTTCCTCCTTCCATTTGTGCACTTCAGCAACTCGAATTTCTTGATATTTCATTATGCAGGTCTTTGAAGGACCTTCCCATGGAATTTGATCAGCTATCAAACTTAAAGAATCTGGATATGAGGGAGTGCTCTGGACTGAAGAAGCTGCCTAAAGCATTAGCCAAACTAAGATCTCTCAGATGTGTAATCTGTGATGAGAGCACTGAACGACAGTGGCTGGCTATCAAAGCCTCTACAATGCCTAATCTCGTAGTTGAGGTCATCGAAGAACGTTTTAATTTGGATTGGCTTGATGATTGAAAAAGTTCATGATGCCTCATCTTGGCTGCTTCAACGCCTTTAATTCAGTAACTTATGCTGGTGAATTGCCTAAATTTGAACAGAACAGAGGATTGCTTCTAAGATGTATTTGATGTACAAGTATTATGTTCTTAGAATTTAGGGTTGTTGTGGTAGTTGTTCCATGTTTTCCCAATTCACTTGTTTGTACATTACTGTATATATTCATACATTTTGAGCGCATGAAGTCTTTTGAGAATAAATTGGTTGTTACTCGTTTCAACTTCAATATTTTGGTGTCTTATAATAACAAACAAGTACTTAGTCTTAACAA
>APFE030782923.1:0-26446 GCA_000404065.3 Pinus taeda
AATTTCATTAAGAAAAACATTTCAATTTTTTTTAATAAACAATTGCCTAGTACATTTTTTTAATAAAAATAACTTCAATTTTTAACTATATATCTCTTATTTTTATGAAATATTTCTTTTTCAATACTTCAATGCCTATAAACTCCACTACCCCACATCTTCCCCTCCCCAAAAGTACTTACAATATATTGACTTTATTTTCATAATCTTAAAACCATTTTTATGAATGAATGAACATGATATTCATAAAAAAGGTAAAGCCCTGGTGCATAAACTAGTGAATGAAAGCAAAACTAATAGAATATTAAAGAGAAGAGACGTCATGGCATATTCGCAGAAACTATACATGGAAAACATTAAGCACCATACAATAAGTCAATCATTGGTTTTACTGGTTTTTCATCTTATCCATTGGGTATCATTTTATTCTCATCCAAGGGACAAGATGTAAAAGCAAAGAGCCAATTATTGGCTTACTACATGGTGCTTAGTATTTGCTCACTACACACACCCCTAAAATTTTCAACCAAAAAAAACCTAACTTAGAGTGACACCTCTTTGTTCATCATCATTAGTTAACCTTTTTATTCTAGGTCCTTAACCAATATTAGATTACAATGAACATAAAATCATGGACAAAATACACATAAAAACACCTATAACAACCTCTAAAAAAACTCGAACAAATTTCCTCAATGTTGCAATATCATGCCATGCAAAAACATGTTAAGGTGTACAATCTAGAAGTTGTAAACATCTCAACATATTGAAATTATAAGTAACAAGTAACATTTAATTTTCTTATTCCAAGTGAATTTTGAAAATTTGAGCTCCAAACATATTAAGTTCCAGTAATGTAACATCATAAGTCTTAACCACAAGGGGAAAGCCATTCAACTAGGGCTAAGTGTTTGCTAATGCTTTGTCACAATACAAATATCTATATATCTCAAGTCTACACAAATAAATATTTATATATCTGGAATGTTTATGATAAAGGAAAAACAAAACTTCGTAACTCTCCATAGTTTTTACCTTTGAAGGTTAACGCAACCCCTTGAAATGTCTTCTTAACTCTCATGAACGTTTAGTTGAAGGGCCTCCAAATACTCTTGAATTTTGTCAATAAATTTCACATATGTTAATCATCCATATACTAAGGGTATACTATTTTAAATGAACCCATTCTAATATGTATTTTATTTCTTCAAGAGTTAGAGTTCCATCTTAATTGTGTTTCTGAAATACTCATAATCATTAGTCTTTTCCCAGATGATGTACACTATTTCATTAAATAATAAAGTGAAAATATTGTAAAATGTAACTAGGTTTGGTCTTCATAATGACATGTAATTATGACCTTTTCAAATGATGAAATAAAATAAATAAAATTATTTTTGTAATACCTTGCTTCATGGGTTTCATGAGCAAGAAGTTTTATTTGTTAGTGACTCCCATTGAGAGCCCTAGGATTTATTATTGAGTCAAAGAGTCAATGTCATGTATGAAGATCTCTTCTTGAGCATATGTAAAATGTATAAGAGTCTATGTTTATGTCTAAATAGCCCTCAAAAAAGAAAAGCACAATACTCTCTTGAAGTCAGCTTGCAAAACTGTATGGAACATTCATGTCGACTCACCTCAAATAGACACACCTGTTTGGATGGACATGTCGGCTCATTTATGGAGGAGAAATTACTATAAATACCCAGCTAATATTTTCGCATAAGGACAACAAAAAGCATTTGATACCTCTGCAATTTTCAGATGAGTAATCATAGTGAATGAACTTCGTGTATCTGGGTCTTCTGGTGGAGAAGACAATTCAGATTTCTTCTGTAATTTTGGTGGACATTACAATGATAAGTTTGATGACAAATCATAGTTCAGACTTTGCTCTTCTCAGAGATCTCACAGAACAATAAACTCAGATGTCTGAGGTAAAGTTTATATGCATCTCAAGAAGAGACTCGGATGGAGAAGGGACAACAGGGACCCCTCTATAGTCAATCAACAACAAGGGAATTCAAATCCCTCTTATGATCACGGTGACAACAAGGAAGAATTGTCTCAGTATAGACCACATTTCGGTGTCCTTGTAGAAGTCACAGTTTCCATCATTAAGAAGTTGCAGCTCAATATTGTGCCACAGAAATTTGATATATACAGTGAAGAAGGACTTAGGAAGAGAAGCACAAATAAGTGACCAACCCTTTCTAGTATGAGGTCTCAGTATTATATCAGAAATAAGGGTTCGGTTCTGCTGCTAAAGGAAGAGGAGTGTTACAGTATAACTACATGATGATAGTGATGATGAAAGATTTGAAGAAGAAGGTCGAATCAAAAGAAGAGTGACTGTCAAAAGGACGTGTGTCTTGATCTTGAAGAGGCTAATAGGTCAAGGGTATTGGTCTTGTTATTCGTCAATCACAATCTCTATAAGAAGAGTTTGTGTGGGTTTTCCTCTCAAAGAGTGAGAGGTTTTAGCCCTGGCAAAGAGCCAGCATCTTGTGTTCTTGTCTCTTTTGTTTTGGTAACCATTTGATGATGTAAGAAAACACACTATAATAATAACAAAGAAGATTATGTTAATAAGAAAAAAAATAAAAAAATACATATCAAATAATTATCATCGCTAGAAGAATCTTATTAGCCTAATTACCCTAGATTCTTCAACTGAAAACACAATAACATAGATGAAATAAATATAAAACTAGATTTTGAATGGTCATTATAACAATAATTTATGTGATGGATAATTGTTTTCAAAACAAGAATTTTAAACATTAAAAAACTTTGCCTATGTTCTTTCTCATTGCTTAAAAGGCAAATATATCTATTCTTTTTATCTCTTGTAAAACAAACATCACTATTGCTAATATATACTCTCTTATGAACAACGATTTTGAAGTATAACAATAAATAAAAGTGCATATTAAATTTCTTCAATATCTTTAAATTAGTAAACATTTTTAGCATGCTTACTAGTAAAATTTTAGGATTCTTTCCAATATTTTCAAATTTCATTAACATCCATTACTATGAAATGCACAATTTAAAAAATTTACTCAATCAATTTGATTGAAATTAATCATGTAAAGTTACTTTCCCATTCATTCATAAATGTGTAGAAAACCCCATGATTAGTTACAACCAACCTTAATCTTCTTACACCTGGTTGTATTCAACTTCAAAGACTCATTGAATGCACATTTTCTTAAAAGATAACATTTCTAGATTGGGTTGTTAAACATCTTATCTAACCTGCTAACATGAAATAATAAAACTTTGTTAATATTGAGATTCATATTGCATATACCAAACACTTTAATGCACATAATTCATTGTTATGTCATCAATTTAGTGTGGAATTGTTGAAATTTCACAGAACTTTGAAATCCTAGTTTTCCTTGATTTTAATTATTGATGCATTTTTCTCTTTGAAATGTTTGTGGTCAATTGTGATAGGAGGTTGGCTGTGTAAAAAATTACGTGTGTTAGAGGTTTGACGTTAAAATAATAGGATTTAGTGACTATCAAAGATAATGATTATAAACATTAGGTTTTAAGGATTTATTATTCACAATTTATCATTTTTAAGAATATCTTTTTTTTGCTTAAGAAAGAATCAGACCTTCTATTCAAATGAAGCAATAAGAGGATACACAATATGTAACTGTCAAAGATTTGACAAACACCCAAAGTTTGGGAACTGAGCCTCAAGCTCAAGAACGCGGCTAAGGGCCGACAAAACCATACAACCAACAAAGCCAAAGAGCGGACCCAAAAGTGATAAAGAGACCCACGAGCTGACCTAAAGGTGAAAAACATGCATGACAAATTTGAGCCATCAATCTGCATCTGCAATATCCAATGGCTGAGAGGGATATCGGGCAGACAAAAATCACTAGGAATACCCGCTCGATGAGGGCAGTATTCATAAACTACCTCGAGCCACGTGTTACATGGTCAGTGGCATCAGAGGCTTTTTCGAAAATTTGCTTATGGTAAAGCGGATGCTCGATAACCAGGGAAACTGTAGACCATCCCGGTCCCACCAACCACAATCCTGACACACCTCAGCCCTAGATCTTCTACTACCTGATCCGACGGTTGGAAAGGATATCAGACTGAAGAGAAGAGCGGGGGATACTAGCCCAATGAAGGTGATATTATCTTTCTTCCTAGAGCCACGTGTAACTCCGTTTGTGGCATCAAATACTCTTCAGTAAAACCACTTCTAGTACAATCGGACGCTCGATAACTCTGGTAACTGTTGCAAAACCCCCTTTCCTATAATGAAGCGATAGATCCACTTTTTGGTTTAGCGCTCTTCCTCCTCTACTGTCCATTCCTCTACAAGATCCAGAACTTGGGGTCCCTATTAAATGAACCCTTGAAATCCATCATCTTAGTTTTCTGTTGGTTGTTTCCCCTTGGAGTGATGATAAAGCTCCCTATCTTTGCACACCAAAGTGCTGCAATCTTCGCACAGTTGTTCCACCTGAACAAACTCCCACAAGCAGCACTTGTTTTCTTTTGTGAAAATCACCCCTTCATTAGTTAGCGTGTCTGCCACTCTGTTGGCATCTCTGTGTACGTGAATAAAGCTCAGACTTCTAAGTGTTCTGAGGTGAGATTGAACTTGATGAAATACTTGCGAAAGTCTCCAATGATTTGAAACTTTGTCTGGTGTTGTGCGAGTGCTTATCCTTTTGATTGTTAATTCCAAGTCTTCCTCTATGATTATGTTATGTAAATTGTAGTTCATCAGGATTTCTAAGCCATGCTCAATGGCCATGAGTTCTACCATATTATTGATGGCCCTCCCCAAATGACTGTGAAAAATGGCTTTGATATTGCCCTCGGCATCCCTAATGACTCCTCTGTACCCAAAATCCCCTGGGTTTCCTTTAAAGGCTCCATCTATGTTGAGTTTCAGGAAGCCATGAGGAGGGAGTTTCCAGAAAGCCTTGCGATCTGATCTATACCTAGCTATCTTTTTGGAGCCTGAAGGGCTATAAGACTGAAATGCCAACTGTTCCAGGATGTGAGTATCCATTTGACTAGGGGGTTTCTCAGGAGGTTGCTTTTGAAAGACATTAACTGTTTCTTTGAGCTGTTTTAGGATCTAAGCCATGATGCCTTGAGTTGAACCAGATTTATCTTTGAAGATCATGTTGTTGTGTTCTTTCCACACATCCCAAATAAAAAAACCTAGAATCATTGTCCAAGCTACAATGACTATCTCATTATCTGAGAAGTCTTTCCTCCAATTCTTTGGAGTTACAGTAATGTGATGTTCACTCCTGACAGTTTGGTTGAAGATAGAGTCTACCCAATTCCATATGGAGGAGGTGAATGCGCAAAGGTTAAGTAGGTGATCCATGGTCTCCTCCTGCAACCCACATAAATGGAATTTAGAAGGACTTGCAAAACCTCTTTTTCTAAGACTTTCCCAGGTTAGAATCTTTTTATGCTGAACTAGCCACATGAGCAGTTTGATCTTCATCCATTGTGGGTTGCTCCAAAGGTTTTTCCAAGTCTTATCACGATTTGGATGGTCAAATCCAGTGATTATTCTTTTGGCTTCTTTGAGGTTGAAGTTACCCTCATTGTTTCTACCCCACCTTAGTAGATCATTCGAGGTTGATGATAAAATTTGCCTCTTTTACATAATCTCTTCAAGAACTTTAGCTTGGGATTTCAAGGGGGTCTCTGCACTGTATTCCGATACCTTCCAAATTCTCCACTTCCCTTTCTCTCCTGACTGATCCCAAAAGTCACTTACCCTTTTTAGTCCTTTGTTAAGGGTATCACTTTTGATGATGTCTAGACCTTCTCTGCAGAGATTTTGTTCTTGCTACCAGTTGTCCTCCCAGAACCAGGCAAGATTCCCATTTCTTATCTCCTAGAAACTATGATTATGAACTAAGGCTCTGTTCTCCCAAGCCTTGTTCCAAATATGAGATCCCCTGATGTGCCCTGTCATTCGAATGTAATCCTTTTCCTACCAATCCATTGCATACTTTTGTTTCCATAGCTTGGTCCATGGATTGTTAGTTTCCTTTAGCCATCTCCACCACAATTTTGCCCCCAAGACTTTGCTTAGGGTGTCCGGGTCATGGAGACCTAAACCACCATGGGTTTTGGGTTTGCAAAGATTTTCCCATGCTACCAGGGCCAATTTCTTTTTCTTTTCCTCTTGACCCCAAAGAAAGTTTCTTTAAGTATTCCTGATCTACTGTAAAACTCCTTTTGGGATATGAAGGGCTGAAAACATGAAAATTGGAATGGTTTGTAGACCGACCTTTGTAAGAGTTAGTCTCCTTACTAAATTCAAAGATCTGCTAGTCTAGTTATTGACTTTGTCCTTTAGTTTATGTGTAACTAACTACCAAACTTCCTTATTCAAGGGTTTATCAGTGAGAGGCATTCCCAGATATTTAGAGGGAAGATTCTCTCTTTGAAATCCAAGAATTCTAGCAAGATGTCTTTGGATGGAAATATCTGTATTGAAAAATAGAACTTTTGATTTTGTGAGGCTTACCTCCATGCCAGCAGCCTTTGCAAAATCCTGCAGGATTTGTTTGAAGGCTTTGGCTTCCTTGACAGTGGGTGTGCCCTACAGCATAGTATCATCTACAAATTGTTGATAAGTCAATGTGTCCCCATTCTGAGTGAGTTTTAGCCCCTTGATTCTTCCTTCCTCCTTGGCTGTATTGATCATTCTACCCAATCCTTCCATCATGAGAATGAAGAGGAATGGGGAGAGAGGATCGCCTTGCCTAAGGCCCCTTGAAGGCTCGAAGGTTCTTGAAGGAGAGCCATTGAGAAGGATATAGCAACTTGCTGTGGTAACCAGGGCCATGACCCACTTTATCTAGTTGTAGTCAAAGCCATAAGCTTTAAGAATTTCCTTTATGTAGGGTTAGCTTAGCTTATCACAAGCTTTCGCTATGTCCAGCTATATTATCATACCTGCTTGCTTATTGATCTTGAGGGAATGAACCACTTTGTGAGCATGGATGATATTGTTGAGAATTTGTCTGCCTTCCACGTATCTAGTCTGTTCCTTTAACACAAGCAATGGATGTAGAGGTTTGAATCTGTTAGCAATAACTTTGGAAATGATTTTGTACACCACATTGCATAATGCTATGGGTCTAAAGCTTTCTGGTGTCATGGATGTTTCCTGTTTATGGATTAATGCTATGAAGGATTCATTAATCGCTCTAAGAACTATTCTTTATTTTCTCGAGTCCTCCACCACATCCAAATGTCATATTTGATGATTTCCCAGCATGTTTTGAACAAGCCTACATTGAAACCATCCAAGTCTGGAGCTTTCCCATTGTGCATCTCTTTGATTACTTCATTCACCTCTTCCTCTGTTACTGGCCTATTGAGATTATAGTTATCTTCCCTGGTCACCAATTTTGGAATATTCTTTGTGAAACTCTTAATGAATTGAGATCTGTATGCAATGGTTTCCTCTGCTATGCTTTGAAAATGTTGTACCAAAACAGATTCCATTTCCTTGTGCGTATTTAACTCTTCCCCTTGTGGATCTAAGAGTTTTGTGATCCTATTGTGAGCCTTGCATTTCATGGTGGACTTGTGAAAGAATCTGGTGTTTCTCTCCCCTTATTTTATCCATTGTACTCTAGATTTCTGTTTCCAGAAGATTTCCTCTTGCTGACATCGATTGTCCCATTCTTGCTGTAAAGAGTCCACCTGTATTTTCCTTGCCTCTGTGAATCCTTCTGTGATGAGAATTTGATTAATTTTTTGTAATTTTCTCTCCACTTCTCTTTTGGCTTAAAAAATGTTACCAAACTCCTTCCTGTTCCATTCCTTGAGCCTTCGTTTGATATGCTTGAGTCTCTGATGCAGGAGGAACATTTTTGTGCCTTGGGTGTGCATATCTTCCACCCACCAATTTCTAATATTAGTGATGAAGTTGGGGTGAGTGAGCCATGCATTTTCAAACATGAAAGGTTTGTTTCTCGAGGTTCCAATAAAAGAAGCCTCCATCTGGACTGGCCAGTGGTCCGAGCCTCTGAAGGGAAGGATCCAAGCAGTCGTAGTGTGACTGGAGAGAAGGAGATCCTCCAAGATTATGAATCTATATAATTTAGATGCAACTTGGGTAGATCCCCCTCTCCTGTTATTCCATGTGAAGGTGTCGTTTATTGTTTCCATACTCACCAGTCTCATGTTGTCTAAGAAGTTATGGAAGGCAAGTGAGTCTCGTCCAACATTTTGCTTCCCCTTTTTTTCTTTTAGAGGGATATGATCATGTTGAAGTCCCCTCCCATAATCCAGGGAATAACTGAGTGTCTCTCTCTTAGCTCCTCTAGAGAGGTAAGGAGCTTTAGTTTGTCTTCTAGCAATTGAGGACCATAGACATTTGTGATCAAGTAATACTCTTTGTCCCCTGAAGGTTGTATTACCATTGAAAGGTGGTTTCTGGATGCTTCTGCATCTATGATCTCAAATTTTTGGGGATTCCATAGGGTGAGAATTCCTCTCGCTGTATTATTTGCTTTGACTTCAAGGTACTCATAGTTGTTGAACCATTTGCTGTGAAGTTCTTTGATCTTTTCTATTGAGCATTTTGTTTCCTGTATAAACACCATGTCTGTTTTTTCTTCTTTTATTCTGTTACTGAGATTTCTTTGCTTTATTTTGCTGCCTAGCCCCCTAATGTTCCAGGTTGTGAGCTTCATAATGATGTGTTTATGAAAGAGTAACTGGCAAGATCTTTCATCTTACCCGAATTAATCAGGATTTTCCCACATTCTGCCTCCTTCTTCCTCTTTTCTTGCCTGGGTTTTTGATGGAGTATCCTGATTTACTTTCCATTTGTTTGACCCCTTTATTCTCCTAACTGTCATAGTTCCTTTTGACTCCTACAACCTTTGTTTGAGACCTTTGAAGGAATAACTGTTGCACTCTGTCAAACTCCTCTTGTGGCAGAGAGTCAATCCCTTTGTTGGTTCCCTGTTCTAGAAACGTTTCTAGTTCAAGGTTCTCCCTATCAAGAATCTCCTATAGGTCTTGATTGCCCATTCCTCCTTCGCTTGGGGTCATCTCCTGGTCCCTTCCAAGTCCTATAGTGCTTATCGGGTCCTCTTTTAGTTCATTATCTGCCTGTATGATGTCCATGTTGTCCTCTTTTTCTCCCTCTGTTGGGATGTTCTCTAGGTCATTACTCTTTCCATTTTCTTCCCCCTCTTCTTCTAAAATCTCAAAACTGTTGTGACATGGTGGTTTGTTCTCACTAGGTTTCTTTTGGTGCTTTCCCCCCTCCTTCCCCCCTGCTTACCACTTTGGTGTAACCTTCAGGGTCTTTTCCGATGTTTCTTTTCAAATTGTCCTGTCTTTTGTTGAGTGGGCATTCTCTGAATAGGTGCCCATGTTCATGACATTTGCAGCATCTAAATGGGATGTGTTCATAGTCGACCGCCTATACTCATTCCTCGTCATATACTTCCAGGATGACTTAATCTGAGAGTTCTCCCGATAAGTCCATTTCTACACATATGCAGGCAAAGGATGTATATTTACCTCGCAGAGTTGCCTCTGATATCTTTAAAAAATTTCCTAATTTATTACCTATAGCTTTTAAGGATTTTCATAGCCAGTAATCTAAAGGTAAGGAATATAATCTAATCCATACTGGGAACGATGTGAAAGTTTCTCACTCCGGAACAAAGTTCATCATCCAAGGTCGCATGTAGAGGCTTGCAACAACATAGAAGTATGGTCCTCCTTCAAAAATGTTGTCTTTATCCTCCAGGTTCGTGAAAACCATGGTAGAAAAAAACCCTTGGACCCAAGATGTATAGTTATTTCTCCTTTTGGTTTCCAGGTGTTTCTTATCCAAGTGTATAGTGCTTTCTCCGTGGGCCAGATACCCATAAACTTGCATATGATTGCATAGGTTGCCATGTGATCTCTGTGAACCTACAGAGCAAGATCATTTAGGACCACCCATGGTTTAATATTAGACTTGGGCTTGCAAGGTCCCATTGTAGCCCTACCCTCCATTCTTTGACCACTGTCTCCAACTTTCGTTTCCTTTCAAACCTCCTCGTGGGTCCCTTCCTTTCATGGGGTTTGCTGCCTTCCAGCTTTTGGGTACTAGTTGTTTTTGTCTCATTCTCCATTGAATTTTGGAGCTTGTTTCGACTCGACTCTTTGCCTTTGTTTTAAACCACATTACTGTAGGAGGGAGTGCAGCTCCCTCCTCCCTGCCCCTCCATAGTTACCAGCTTGCTTCTGTCGCCCCCAGTTCCAAACCCTAGTCGCTTCGGCGCCTCCCGCAACTTTTTCTAAAGAAGCTCCAATTATCTGAATAGAAGAATAATGTTTACTCCTAGTGTCATCATTTTTTAAGAATATCATTATAAGGGTGTAAGTTTATTTTTTATAGTTTTCTTCAAAATATTCTTGATCAATTTATTGATCTGTATAAAAGTGTAAGTTTTATGAAGAAATTAAAAACAAATTTAATAATAAAAAGAATATTGTCAGCCATAAGATTGTGGAGGTTAAACAAATTGTTTAATCTTATCATGATGCTCGAATAAAATATTTTAATCATTATTATTTTATTTAATTAATAATAAAGATTATATTTATATTATTAATTACTAATATCAATTTATTTTTTGGTTATGATTCAAGATGTAGTGTGGATAAACTAAAATAAATCATATATTTATTTTGCATAACTATGAGTATAATTATCAGTGATTCTAAGTCTTTGGTAATTAGCTAAGGTCTTTCTAAACTTGAGAAGAATTTTATCACTGATATCTTTCTTTTTGTTCCCTCTACCTTCAACACAAGGTTTAAGTATCTAGGTTTCCACCTTAAGGTAAACCTATATATGAAGGAAGACTAGTAGTGGCTCATAAACAAGGTAAAACAAAATGTAATACCTGGTACAAATGATGGATCTCATGTGGTGGCCAATTAGTGTTAGTAAAATCAATCCTTGAGCCCATCCTAGTATAATGGATGTCTCTTCCTTGGATGATAAAAGGCATCTTTGAAAAAAAATCAACAATTTTCTTCCCATTTTGTCTAGATAGGAGACTAAGAGAGTAAGGGAATATCTCTAGTCCCTTGGAAAAAAATTAGCCATCATAAAGAGACAAGCAGGATGGGGACTAAAAAACTTGTTTCCCTTCTCCAAAACTTTAATAACTAAGAACATGTGGAGGTTCATTCAAGGGGAAGGCTTTTGGGATAAACAATAAAAGATAAATGTCTCACCTCCTCTTCATTGAATATTGGATCCAAACCCCAATTAGAAAGGCCCAAATCTGTTCTGTGATTTGGAAATACATAATCATTTCTACCCCCTTAAATGGGAATTGGTTAATTTGAAAGGTAGGAAATGGGGATAAGGTACAAGTTGGCCTTGATCCACATATGCATAGAATATTGATACCCCTCATCCATGACCTAAAATCAAAATGATATGACACACTTTGGCATATTGCAAGAGGTCAAGCAGTAAACTCTAGGAAAAATAATGGCTTCCTCGGAGAGACTTGGAATTTAATAAGGATTATATATTGTTGGACCAAAGATCAGACTTTTGGGGGGGGGGGGGGATGGATCAGTGTGCCAACAATTTAACCATTTCACAACTTTTTATCAATGAAAAATTATGTAGCAATGTATTTGTAATGCCGCCCTCCCACTATCATAAAATGTAAAGTGGGAATGACTATATCTTATTTTCTTTAACCTTTATACTTTCTTGTGAATCTTAGTTATCTTATTTATGTTCCTTAGGTAGATATTTTTCATAAAAAAATATCAATAAACAACAACAACAAAAGAGAACACAAATATAGGCTCGTAGTTAGGGGAAAACCCCTTGAAGGGGAAAACCTGAAACTCTTCTCTTCATAAAATCTACTTCAAATGAGATACAAAGACCCAATCCCTATACCAAGTCCTTCTCCTAGTACCAAGTCAGCCATTCCTCAAGTCCTTCTTGAATCTACACCAAAATGATACACACTGCAACTTCGATATGTTAGATACAACACTGCTACTTGACGTGCAACTTTGGCCCTATAGCTCCTAAAGAAACCCTAATTTGACCTCTTTTTGGGAGCTTCCAAGAGCAAGACAACTCTTCCTAAGGTCAGTGAGGTCTAGACAAAGTTTCCTTCCTTCCAACTACTAGTTTCTGCACTTCGTCCTACAACAACTTAACCCTACAACTTCGACCTCTTCCTCCAACCCAAAAACCCTATCATTTCACACGTGTGAGAGGGATAGAGCCCAAAAACCAATTTTTTTTTCCTTGTTCCTTCTTCTTGACCTTTTCTCTCCTTCTTGTAGCTAACTAGCTATAGATTGAACTCTTTCTTGTAGATCGAACTTGTAAGTGAGTGTTTCCAAATGAAGTTGAACTGCACTTTATATAGCCTTCTCATGGGGTTGAATTCCCTCCTTTAGGCCGACTTGAGGATCCTACGTCCGATTTGTAATATTGGAGATTCCAAGACATTCTAGTCTCAAAAATAACTATTTTTACAATTACAAATTGCCTGGAAGGGTCTTATAAACATGATGTTGACTTCTTTGACTCAAGTTAATAAATATTAAGACCTAACAAACCTAGAAGCATGAAGAACATGCTTTTACCTAGAATACCATAAATAATGAGCATGAAACCCATGTTTTAATAATAATATTTTTATTTTCTTTTTCTTGTTTGCTACATAGGATACATATTGAAATGAGTACAACATTTATGAATACTAAAACTAGTTATATTTCTCAACGCTCCCTCTTAACTAGGGAGGTATTCATAATTTTACAACCAGTGCAACATCATATCTCAAAATGAAGAGTTATTAAGAAGAGTCAAATTGATAAATCATACTGTAAAAATCATCAGTATAACCAAAATAGTCCCTGAGGCCTAACTAGGCAAGATCTTATCTTATTCAAGTGCTTTATGATGGGAGGCTTTATGTGATATTGCATTACCTCTCTAAGGTACATACCCCATCCAGATGTCCACAAGGTATGTTCTTTTAGGACTATTCTTATCTTGGATCTCTTGATATGGAAATGGAGGAAAGCTCCTCCTATCAAAAACCGATCGTACTCTGACACTTTGCAAGTTAACAAAATGGGTCTTTAAAGGTAAAATCAGCTTCACAACCTCTTCAAGATGGTGAGTTAAGTTTTCACATAAACCTAAACGAGAAACAAATTCACATGTATCTGAAAATGATAAACATGAAGAGAAGAAACCATACCGCTCCAATAATTAGACTGCTATATTGGTTTCAACAATAAATGAGTGCATACAACTTGTTGACAATGGAGTGAATTGCCTCTCCTACAAATAAAAATTCTCCTGCAAAGAATTCCCACTCAGAAAAATGATTCCCTACAACAAGTCATACAAATTTCAACATAAAAATGACTTTAACACAATAAGTCCTTGTACTCCACTTGAAATCAAAAGCATAAACATGCAACTCCTCCACAATGAAGAGTTAAAAAGGGATTCTCTCCTTGAGATATTGAGAAAATACTGAAAAGAGATACTCTATAAAAGTAATAGTTGTTGCAGATGAAACTAGAAGGTTGGAAAACCTCTAACCAAGCTCTCTCCATGCTCAAATATGCCTCCATACTGCTTCAAATTTGACTTTTCCTCTAGCACTAAAAGACTTGATTCC
Organism: Pinus taeda; assembly: GCA_000404065.3. NCBI lineage: Eukaryota > Viridiplantae > Streptophyta > Pinopsida > Pinales > Pinaceae > Pinus > Pinus taeda. Next base: position 13,734 of record APFE030782923.1, read on the forward strand.
TCAAAGGATCCATCATAAAGTGCTCAAATCATAAAACTGAGGTTGCCATTGAGTCTAAGGCACATAAAAACCCCCATCTAGGCTCTTCTTGAGCTCAAAAAGGTTAAATTGAGCAAGATATGCTTCTCCAAGCCAAGCTCTGCTATCTGTCCTGCAAATTGGCATAAACTACTAACTATGTGACAATTTCAACCTTTTCTCAGTCCTCTAAGCAAAAATTTCGCTTGGGACTGATGAGTTTCCTATCGTAAAAAGTGCAATTTGTTTCCTCTTTAATTCTTCCAATAACCCCTATGCACCAGATCAAGTTCATGTGATGCCCATAGGGCCAGGGACTAGAGCCAACTGCCCACCTGTGATAGCTTATGCTCCCCGCTATTGTCAGCATGGTTACATGTGTTGATGTGTCTAAGGATGGGGGCCAACTTCCCTCCCCCACCACCTGAGCTCTTGGATAACAGTCACAACAGTTGCCGAGAACCAAGGGTCAGGGCTTATCCACCCTCTCTGCCAAGCACTCCACCCAGTTGTATGGGTGATTAACGTGGTCAAGGTCCAGGGCCAAGTCTCCAAACCCACTCCCTTCATCTACATTGTGGACACATGGTGGTGGCATGATCAATGGCCTGGGATCATTGCTGGACCCCTCCTATCAAATGCCAAAGCATTTGACATTAAATATAACCCGTGTCATATATGGGTTAAGAACTTATGTGTTGGTGTGACATTTGGGCATGATGTTTGTTACACTACAGGTCGAGGGGTCGAGCCCCATTGAGGCCTTCTAGCCCTATACAAAATTTTAACCAATCATAGAGGTCCATGTGGTAGCCTCTGATTGGGTCACCTCAAACTTCAACAACCAACCCAAACACACGAAATGCACACTGTACAAACATGACACATGTTAAGACCTAATTGGTCCACCACTGAGTGTACCCTACATAGTCAGTTGATGACATCAGCTATACAAATTGCCCAGTCAACTCTATTGTTGACTTTTTTGTTGTTGGTCAAAAACTCTATAATGCTATAAATTATTCATGTGACATCAGATTGAGGCAATCCAAGCGTAGTTGGAATCAATATGATGAACACTATGACTTGACACAAGTTTCAGGAGATTCTGAGCACTTTCATTTTTGAGCCTATTTTTGATCTCTGGATCATACCTCCCCACTAGGAACTTTTGAATCTACAAAAGTCTATCTTCACTCAGCAAATAAGTGAGGAAAATCTCATTAAATTTCCTGATCTCAATCCTTCTTTTTATATTTGACTTAGTTCCTTCGAGCTCCAATCAAGGTATTCCACCTTGTTGCTGTGTGAAGTCCTTATCTTCCTCACAAGAATTGTGGCTTGTTGCAATTCTCGTAAACATTCAGGAACAAGAAAACTTCGATGGATGGAATCTGAACATTCTCTCTAAAACCATCTTTCTTTGGGTTCAAACAAACTTCACCTTGAAGTCCCTCCTTGCTAAACCCAATCTTGATTTTTCACATGGAAATCATAAGCAACTCAATGTTTTCCATGCACTGATTCACACTTTTCTTTGTTATCCTCAATCTGCACTTATACTCTTAGATACATTGGTTGCATTTGTTCAATGGCATGCTTAACTTTGTCCAATAATCATGGTCATCTTTTGCACAATCTTTACCAAAGATTAAATTCACAAACAAGCTTCATATCGAAACACTTATATAAGTGAGTGCTTGACACAACTATAGACATATTGGATGAAATAAAAAAATTTCTCATCCCACAAGTCTCCAAACAAATGGACTCATCATCAAGCCAAAATAACATAACATTCAAAAGAAAACACACTTGTTGCAGATAAGTGATTGTACATGACTTCACTTTACAAAGTACCTAAAAGGGAATATACAATAAGTAACTACAATCTTACAAAGCAAGAAAACTATACAAAATTGTCTACCCATTCTTTGCCTATCCCATGCTTATGGGTTCTCTTTCCGCACCCACTTTGCTTTGAAGGTTTCTCCAGGAATTACATCAGTTTCCACATTGCTACTTATCACTTTCCTTACAAAGGATCACATGACCTATTTTTCCTTCTTGGGACGAAGTTCTATATGAAGTTTCCAACACTTTTCAATTTGATGCCCATTCATGCTACAATGGGTACAAAAATTATTTCACTTTCCCATCGACAAGGAAGTCTTCATAATAGGGAAAGATTCCTCATATATTGTCCCAAGGATTTGGTCCATTCTTTTGACCATCACCTTACATTGCTCACAATCAACCACACAATGGTCAATGGCTGCATCACAAAATGTGCAAGGAATCTTTTCCCATAAATAATAAAAATCACCAACATTTCTAAAATCCCCATGACACTTATACCTATCCTTTGGGTTGTGACTTTAACGTTGAGGACTGGACTTTGCATGTCCCTTGAAACATTCATCTCTCTTTGGAGATAATATTCCATCATCACTACCATCATGGTGTGACATATAATTACTTGATGATTTCTTTGCCTCAACAACTTTAGAGCACTCTCCAATTTCTTTATGACCATAACCCAGTCCTTCATAACATGGTCGTTCTTTCACCTCAATAGGATTAGTGATACCTTGGCCATTAACTGTGAGGCCTATTTTATCATCACCCATCTGAGTAAAAATATTCATACCAATACCATTGGTATGCCTTTCAAAAGCTACAAAATATGTGCTATCAACATTAGCTGAAGGAGTAGAACTAGAAATGATAGTTACCTCCTTTGGCCTATCACCCATCTTTTCTTTTTTAGATTTTGATGAAGAATTGAATGATGACTCAAGCCAACGACTTTTACCAACTGACACATAAGGATAATCTTTTAGATGTTGACAAAACTCACAAGCATCGTTCGCAACATAGGGTCCATATCTTTTGTACGGACCATGTCCACAAACTGGCTTCATCTTAGAGGGGTTCTTTGTTGCTTACAGGATGGAACTATCAGCAGTTTGTTCCTCCACTACATGCTAGAAGTATAGGTGCGTTTTCTTTTTCTCCTCCTTTGCAATTTCAAGCAATCTCCTTAACTCAAAATTCTCCATTCTAAGAGATAGATTAATCTCATCCAACTCTTAGAGTCATTCATGCTTCAATTTATTGTCCATACTTGCAACTTGCTCAGAACCTCCTTTGATACCACCTAATATGGAAATGGAGGGAAGCTCCTCCTATCAAAAATCAATCGTCCTCTAACACTTTGCAAGTTAATAAAATGGGTCTTTAAAGGTAAAATAAGTTTTACAACCTCTTCAGGACAGTAAGTTAAGTTTTCACATAAACTTAAAAGAGAAAAAAATTCACATGAATCTCAAAATGATAAACAAAAAGAGAAGAAACCAAAATTTGATGATGGATTTCACCCCTCCTGGGATACATCTCTAGGCCTACTCCAACAACTAGACCACTATATTGATTTCAGCAAAAAATGAGTACATACAACTTGTTAACAGTAGTGTGGCTTGTTTCTCCTACAAACAAATGTTCTCTTACAGAGAATTCTCACTCAGAAAAATGACTCCCTATAGCAAGTCATAAAAATTTCAACATAAAAAGGACTTTGACTCAATAGGTCCTTGTACTCCACCTGAATCAAAAGCACAAACATGCAACTCCTCCACAATGAAGATTTAAAAAGGGCTTCTCTCCTTAACACATTGAGAAAAGACTAAAAAAATATTCTCTACAGAAGTAACAACTATTGTAGATGAAACTGGAATTCTAGAAAACCTCTAACCAAGCTCTCTCCATGCTCAGATATGCCTCCCTAATGCTTCAAATTTGACTCTGCCTCTAACATTAAAATACTTGATTCCTAAAAAATTCCATCATAAAGTGCTCAAATCATAAAACTAAGGTTTCCATTGAGTCCAAGACACTCAAAAATCCCCATATAGGCTTTTATTTAGCTAAAAAAGGTTAAAAATTGAGCAAGATATGCATCTCCAATCCAAGCTCTATTATCTGTCCTACAAATTAGCAAAACCTGCTAACTGTGTGATGATTTCACCCTTTTCTCAATCTTCCAAGCAATAATTTTTCTAAGGGCTGACGAGATTCCTCTTGAAAAAAGTGCAATTTGTTGCCTTTTAATTTTTCCAAAAACACTTATGCATCAGATCACGGTTACATGGTGCCCATAGGGCCATTGGCTGGGGCCAATTTCTTGCCACTGACAACTTAGAGTCCCCATTAGTTTTGACATGGTCACATGTGTTGATGTGGCTGGGGGCCAGGGCCAACTTCCTTCCCCCACTGCTGGAGCTCCTAGGTAATAGTCACAACAATGGTAGAGAACCAAGGGTTAGGGCTTATCTGCCCTCTCCACCAAGTTCTCTTCCTGGTTGTATGGGTGATTAATGTGGCCAAGGGCTAGGGCCAAGTGCCTAACCCCACTCCCTTCTATCTACATTATGGACACATGGTAGTGGCGTGACTAGGGGCCAGGGCTCACCACTTATCCCCTCCTCCCAAATGACAAAATAATTGACATTAAATATAAATCACGCCCTATATGGGTTAAGAACTTGTGAGATTGTGTTATGTTTGGGTGCGGATTTGTTAAACAATGGATCAAGGGGTCGAACCCCACTGAGGCCTTTGGGCCTTATATAAGTTTCTTTACCAATCATAGAGTCCATGTGGTGCCCTCTGATAGGGCCATGTGGTAGCCTCTGATTGGGCCACCTAAACTTTAGCAACCAACCAAAATGCGCCAAATGCACCCTATATGAACATGCCATGTGTCAAGATCTGATTGGTCCACCATCGACCATACCTTGCACAGTCATATGATGATTTCATTTGTATGGACTACCTAGTCAAACCTATTGTTGACTTTTTAGTTGTTGGTCAAAAACTTAAGAACACCATAACTTCTTCATACGACGTAAAATTTAGGCGATTTAAGTGTTGTTGGAATCAAGATGACAAACACTATGACTTGACGCTAGTTTCAGAAGATTCTGAGTACTTTCATTTTTGAGCCTACTTTTTTTTTATATATGGATCATCTCCATACTAGAGTCCTCAAAGAATATCGGTCCCCTTCAACCACTCTTTGCTTGGATTCTTGTCCCATCCTCAAAGCACAGGGGCCTCACTTAGGGAGCAATGTCATAGGACGTGGGTTCATATTAGGGGATATATATATATTTAGGAAAAAATTACATAATATATTGTAGCATATATAGGGAGTAAAGGGTTTTTATATCATGAAGTATAAAAAATGGAGCTCAAAGTTAATGAAAAAATGGATACCTACAATATATAATGAAAGTAGGGGTTTTTTTAAATTGGGAAGTTGTATTGGGTTTGTATTGGTAGGGGGTTAAATAATGTGATTTTCAGAGGTATTTTCCAATATGTAGTTAAATTAAGGATATTGTTTAATATGTCACGAATGCGTGTGATATGTGAGAGGTTCATTGAGTGAAGCCCCCGCACCTCAAAGAGTGTCAGTCCCTTCCTTTCTTGGATTTTATATCCTCAAGGAAACCACAAATTCTTATCCAATCCTTTGTCATTCTCTCTTCATCACTTGAAGAGGAGAATGCACATGTGATGTTCATTATCACTCCCTCTTGAACAGAGAGTACATCGATATTCTCCCTTAATATTGAGAATATACTCTTGATCCATATTCAAGGAGACTCCTTTTGCCCCCTCTCAAACTGGAGGATATTCTTGCCTTCCAATAATGGAAGCCAACACCACAAGCCTTTACAAGTTTGTCTTCATTAGAGTATCACCTACTAGTTCTCCATAGCTACATGGCTCCCTCTTTCTTTTGCAACACTTGTTTTCTTTTGAGGTATCATGGAGCCATTTCCACTCTTTCGTTCTTGTGACAGGATCCAAGTCATCTTACTTGCCCATCACTTTCTTCTTCAATCATAAAGGCATTGCATTGAGACTTCTGATCTTTAATTTTATCATAAAAGTGATATTTCTTGACCTTAAAGTTATATTTTCGTCACTACCCTTTCAATCCCAAGATGAAATCATCTTGACTTTACATTTTTCAAGTACCAAACATTCTCAACATTCTTCATCTATATAGTTGAACTTGCCCCAATTTTCATCATGTATTCCTGCAACATTCTTTTCCCAGTAGCCAAAAATAATATGTTATCCAGATAACCAACCCATAAATGAAATAGACTTACCTCTCCATGGTGATCTTCTCATTCTATCAACATCCATATTGACCATATCCACTTGATATTTCCTTCATGCATTAGAGTGCCCAAGGATCAAACTTGATTACCAAGTTACAAATTTTGTTCCGAATATTATATTAAATGTTAAAAAAATATAAAATGCATATTCTGGAAAAATTCCCAATCTTCTATGCATTTCTTAAGCAAGTCACATGATATTCTATTCTAGCATCATAAATAATTAATCATAAACCAAATTTATTCCACAAGGTTCTCATACACATGAATCTTATCCAAAGTTTCCCATTTCAACATACATTTCTATGCTTTCATCCAATCATCTTGTAGAAATTTTGAATAATTTAACACATATTCAACAGAGATTATCCTGATCATGTACTATTGCGGAAAACATACACAATACATAAGCTCCTCTACGTTGATCATCAATATAGCAGCATCAATAACAATAAAACATCAAGAGCATTCACACATTAACACAGTATGTATCCCGGGGAAAGCATCTCGCTAAAAACCCCAACTATCTGTATATTAATGATTGAGTCATGTAACATTACACAGCATAATACTTCTCACAAGTATCTCCACCTCTCTTACACACAATACAGCTCAGATCTGAATCGATCACTAGCTCAAATCTCCTTCGTTGCTTGCCTGCCTCCGCTGCTCAATACCTGCTCAAGAACTGATGATAATTCCAAGGCAACCACGTATTTACTTGGCTAAATCACGTGAGAGCAAGCTACAATGTGGGCAAATACGTGATCAAACTCATTGGCATACTCAATCCCTTGATTGTGCAAGATCTGATGCACAACTATAGTCACAACTGATAGCAATCTGATTCTCTATAACCTGTCCCTGCTGAACTGAACATGCACTGACATGCAACTGAGTTAACTAATTTATTCATTAGTTGTATTATGAGTTAATAACTTGTGAATTAATTAATAACTAATTCACCCAACTCATCTCTAGTCTATTTGCCAGTTAGACTAAATACAACCAGTTTAACAAAGCTAAACTGAACACAAATCCATCAACTGCACCTCCAGTCCACTAAACTCAACTCACTTGAGTTCTAACTGAAGTCATGCATGCAAATATTCAACTAACCCATAAGAACCACGTATTTCCTTCATGCAATTACATGTGCCACATCCGTAGCTCGAACTGAAGTGCTCCAAGAGAATAAGATTAAGTTTATAGTCCAAATATTATTGTGAGATAATAATATTTGACTTTTCTATTTTTGACAGCCAGTCTAAAAATAGACTTGATCACTCACACTGTGATCACTCACACTTTCATCAAACATAGAAGTCCATCTATTTTTCCAACTTCATCAATCATCCATAAACAGCAACCTGCAATCCATAGACATGATCCATATGTCTAAAAATAGACATAGTCTAAAAATAGACTTGCGCCAAAAATAGCCTGCGGGCCCACTTAGTGAAGGCGACTCTTTTCACTAAGCTCCATCATCTTGTTGCAATCTGAACAAAGATATGATACAATTATTCTCACTGGAGTTGAATATGGTAGTGGAAACTCTCACGATTGTGATGCAAATTGTTATAGCGAGCAATCAAAATACAATTAAATATAGAGACCATATCTGCGTAGGTAGAAATATTAATGGAAGCATGGCCTTTAAAATGATTTGCTTGTGACTATTTATGCTGGTGAAATAGTTGATTCATCCCAAAATTTAGCTTAAGAGAAAAATGGTAGTATGTGTAAAGGAAGCCTATGGAACATCCCAACATCATGAGGATAAGTTGGCAATTAGAGTAAATCAAGTCCCAGGTCTTTTCGTACAACTCAGAGTACAACATCCCTAGATTTCAGCAAAGGAATATGTGGCAATAAAATCCCAAACTTTATGGAACAGATCAAGATATCAAGGAGAAATCGTAGATTTGAAGGCATGATATTATATATATTAGCATTCGAATCAGATGGATAATACAATGCATAGTTAGCAACATTAAAAACAAATGACACTTCCTAGCAATAGAGACTCAAATCTTCTCAAATCCAAATAGATTAACTAATAACACCTCTAGCAACATTTGGAAGTTGGCAGATTTTCCCAATACTCAGCGACTTGAGATATATAGCAACCATTTTATTTTTAGTTTTGTTTAATTTGATTTCTTTCTAGAAATATAGAAACATGTTGTTATGTATTTTGTATACTTTTCTATATATATAGTTCTTTTCTAAGAAAATTGGGGGGTTGGTACTTATTGAAATAACTTGTGTAAGCGTTGTACTATCAGATTCTGAACAGAAAATTATATTTTGCTAGTATGACATAGTGTTTCATATGAGATTCATATTTATGACTATTATAATCTATTTCTCAATTTTTCCTCTTATTATCAGTTCACAATGAATGTCTTCCATATCTGAAACCAATTGTAAGAATTGGAATTCACATTTTGTGATCCATTTCTAATGTTTCGGAAGCTTTATGTTCCTCTCATGAAAATATTTTTCAGAATTATACTCATTAGCTCTAATCATATGCTTCTGAGTGTTATCCTTTCCTCCTTCCATACTTTGATTCATTGTTGTCTATCACATGGTTATGATACACGCCTTATATGTTAAAAATTCTTGTTGACGAAAATGAAAAGATGCTTTATCTTTATGAATGACTAGAACCATTAGCATTACTTAAGCTAGTATCACTTCTATTACTCACATGGTCATACCTTGGCTTTATTCATAGATATTTTTGTCATAGTTTCTATATAGGAGTAGAGTCCCAGTGTCAAATAAATATAGGAAGCCACCCCATAGCAACATAGCAAGTTGAAAGAGGTTCGATTCCCAATAGATTTGATTGTTTCACTAATGCATGGAGCATTATGTCATAAGGTTGGTGCACCTCATGCTATAGACAATATGGCACTACAATATGAATTTTTCATGTAGAAGAGAGGATCGTAGTAGTTGTCAAATCATAGTAGGATTGTTACAACTAGCTAAAATATTTAATACGATAGAACTACACTTCTACTTTTGCACTAATACTAAGGTGAACTACTGCTAATTTTATAGCTCAAAAGAATATGCTTTTATTTATATAGTTGTTTTCATTTTTTTTTATCAATTGATTTCTATTTTTTTATTTATATAGACACAAACATGCAAGGAAACTTACCTATTATGGATGAGGAGGGTAGACGAGGAGGCTAACAAAGCTTCTAGTGATGAGGGTGGATAAGGAGGCTGAGAAATATTCCATCTTCAAGTGCAACCAACCAAAGTTCTACTAGCACCACGCTACCTAAGAAAACGAAAAAAAAAATAATACACAATTCATAAAACATCATAAAAATACTATAAAAACATCATTAAAAATATTATAGAAAACATCATTTAAAATAAAATAACTCATAAAGAGAAAAATGTGTGAATTACCTAATCAGCTTCAACTTCGCTTCGACTCAGTTTCAGTACTCAGATTCCACTCGGCTAAACATACCATAGACTACATCACTTGGTCGGTACTCGGCTCAATAGAACACACAATGGAAAAATCAAAAGACCACGCAACATACAACATGAAAGACAAATCAACAGAGTGGAAAACTATGCAACAACGTCTATTCGTTCATACATCTAAACATTTTTCTGTTGAATAAATAATTCGACCGAAAACCCTAGTTCAACCAAATTATTTACTCAACCCAACTATTTTTTCATGACTTTTGAAACTCCAACGAAAATTCCATTTAATGATCATAGTTAGTATAAAAGACCAAAATTTTGGTTGATCCTTTGTATAATAGTTCATCCGAAAAAAAATAAATAAATAATAATAAATAATATAAATATAAATATAAATTAAATTAATTAAATAAATAAAATAAAATAAATTAATTAATTAAATTAAATTATTCAATCGAAAAATTGAGATTGTGAATTTTTTGGGGGTGTTTCTCACAAAAGTGTAACCCAACTTCACATTTTCATGCACAAGTAAAGCAAAGGAAATCAAGGATCAAGCAAGACAAGGTTGAATCAAGTAAGTTTAGTGGGAATACTTGCAAGGAAAAGGTTACATGTATGATTTCCTAGATGGTCTTGGAATGCATGCTATGTGCATGTGTGTATTTGGTTCATTTTCTATCATTGACATTGGTTTTTCCAAGTTTCAAAAATGGTTTTAGCCTTTCCTTTCCATTTCCAAAAAGCCATGGTGTGATGGGATTCTTTCATGGTTGAGATTTAGATTACTAGAAGGTTTTGGATCCAAGTGAGATGGTCTCAGGAACACTCCAAGGGTTGGTGGTGGAGATGGTTTTCTCTGGGAAGCCTCAACAAGTGGGTGGAGATACGAAAATTCTAGAAGGGATGGTGAAGGAATTCTGAGGCATCCAAGCTGGGTTTGATTTTGTGATCCTATGACTAGTTTAGGTGAGATCACAATATGGTGAGAGTGGAGGTGGTTTAACCTATGGATTCCCTTGATTTTTTATGGATTGATTTATCCCATGAGATCCCACATTCATGCTTGGAATATGGCACGGTAGTGATTGGCGGAAATAAATATTTGGTTCATCCCAATCTATGGTCAGGTGGTACATGGAAGTCCCTAACTTGGTTGTCTTCTTCATATGGTTAATAAGAACTAAGCTCCTCATGTATTTATGAGTAGATATACTTGTTATTTTGTGGCTTTAATGGTTTTTCTATCATTGTTAATTATCTGATTATATGTTGGTTATAACCATGCTTTTATGACATATTTAAGTATGGCTCTTATCACCCTTTAATTGGTGAATGACTAATTAATGAATGAATGACCTAATTGGTGTTACGACAACTATTGTGAGAGGGAATTAGTCCTTCTTGGTAAACCTCATATAAGTTTCAGATCCCTATGTTTAGATATGAATTCATGACTTGTAGGTTGCATGTTTACCATGTGTCTCATGAAATTCTTGTCCTTCTTGGGAGGGGTCGGCTCAAGTACTTACTCGATTTCTTGGTTTAGAATATTTGTTTCTATGTTATTCATCATATTTGGAAGCTTCATTGAGTATGGGTGGAATCCCGAGTCCTAGCCATTAAAACGTGGCTCAAAATTCAAGGTCGTTCGGACAAAATTTACTAAAATAGTCCATAGTCACTAGGAAGTGGGCCTATGGGAGTGACTGGAGGCTTACAGTCTCTTAGAGGCCTTTTCAACAGAGTAACTGAGAGCCCAAGTATTGAAAAAGAGGGTTATCTTAGGGTTTGGACACCTGGAGGGGTTGGGTAGCTCATGGAGTTCCTGTAATACTTGAGGGAAGGTATTAAGGCCTTAAGTTGTCGACTCTGTTTCCTTAAGGTCATATACAAGGTTGAGTCTTATCATAGTGACCCTCATCTCATTTTTACCTCAACAAAACTAGTGAAAGTGGGTAAATGTAGGAGGAGGTAGTTACAGGGTGGTATCAAAGCAAGTTGTTCTCTCGTTAGGTAAAATTTGATGTTGTCAAGGTTATGGTTGTCATGCATCGGGTCATGGTATACAGTTGGTATGGTAATGGATGATGTTGTTATATTGATATGGTTATGATTGTACATGTATCATGCTAATGTGGACTGATTTTGTAGATGACATGAGCCTCCCCTGAACGACAATGAGGTATGGTTTTAATTTTGGTATCTATTTGTTTTATCTGACATGTCCTACTTGTAGGAAGAAAAGAATTAGAGATGACAAGAAAAATGGTAGACTACAGTTCTTGGGACTTATCTTACATATCAGTTGGGCATCAAGGAGATGAATATTCCCTTGGTATAGTAGATACATTGAGGAGTTTGAGGGCACAAATCAAAATTTGCAAAGAAGATAATGACAAGTTGGTTGAGGTTCATGAAAGACTTACAAGGGCTCATGAAAAGCAAGAAGTCAATGCAATGATTATTCATAGCTTGTTATATTTTCAGAGATAGGGATAGTTGAGAATTAGTCAAGAGAAGGAAGAGAAAAGTAATGGAGCCTATGGTAGCAGGTATCGGTCCAAATAGAGGTTCGATAAAGGAGATATAGTCAAAGGCGGCAGATCACTCGATACACCTAATAGGAGGACTAGTATGTATGGTCATCATTCTAGTTCATCATCTACGAGACATTCTCGCCATCATCATTGTTATCATCCTTATAGGAGGAGTAGTACCTGCCTGAGGAGTTCAAGAAATTCAAGCTAGCCACATTTGATGGAGAGATGAAGAAGTTAGAAGATGGAGAGGCATGGTTGATTGGGATGAAGAAATTCTTTAGATTGCACAACTATTCAGAGAACATGAAAGCTAAAATAGACACGTTTAGTCTTAAATGGAAATCTAATATTTGGTAGGAGGTGTTGGGTTGTGTTATATTCTTTCCACATAGTTAACAGGGGGTTTGAAGGGTACCTGTAACCCCACTTTATGGGGTCCGGGGTAGCGCCCCGGAAAATTTTGGTTTTGGACCCTATGTTAGGT
>APFE030782926.1:7677-20643 GCA_000404065.3 Pinus taeda
TATCATATTTATAAGATGTAAAATATTTGTAAACATTCATATGTCGATTCAATTGAATAATAATAAAAAGTTAAAAGTAATACAAAATCCAGATATTATAAAAAAATAAAAGTAATAATGATAATAAATTTCAATTTGTTATTTTGTAACTTTGATTTCATAACTAATATTACTAAAAAAACAATTAAATAAAAGAAAATCATAATATACATATCACATTAAATATATAGCATATATATAGAAGCTATAAGTTAAGATATATTTTACCTTATACATTAAATTAATGATTTTGTAACCATATTTAAATTTAATTAATGAGCATATAGAAACATTAATGCTCACAATAAACTTATAATATAGCAATATTTTTAGCCATATATATTCATGCCCACTTTATCTTGGATATTATTAACTTGTAAATAGGATTTGTTACAATGCCATGGGCCAATACAATGAACTATCAATACCACATCCCCAAGAACCATCTCTTATTTCACAATCAAAATATTTTATAAATATATATATTTTTAATTTTATTTTATTACATTTTTAGATACACTCTCCATCCAGTATGGAACGGATGTTGTAATGTCATGTTATGTTATTTTATCTAAATATTTTGAGTTAGTCAAATTAAACCAGCCTACATCCATCTTACCAATCCAAGGGGGATCAAATCTCTTTTCACTCTAAACGAGGTTTGCATATCAAGAGATTTGGTCCCTCTCTGCACTTGGTATGCCGCGCCCCTATCCTCGAGGTGATCTTTCAACCGCACATAGCTAGGTGCAACACCGCTACTCAATTTCTTTTCACCAATACCAATGAGTACGGGCTACGCCTAACATTAAACATTTAGATATTTTTATTTAATTACACTAAACATTCATCTTTTAACACAACGGAAATACATTCGTCATCACCATTTATAAAAATGCACAACAGGTAACTTCTTCTAATGGGAGGGGAGACTCCTTGGTTAGAGTCTGCCCAAATAATAATAATAACAGTCTTTGAAAAGTGTTTTACATATGCAACCTTTTCCAAGCAACCCCAAGTTTCACCTTGGCAAACTCTCCAAAACACTTTCACTCGACCTGCCCGTTCAACAGTGCCCAAGTCTGTCGTTCAAGGTGGCCCACACCTGTCGTGCAACTCACCCTTGGTTCGTTTAGCATTCATTCAGCTCGTTCAACCCATTCGGAACTTCTTTCGACTCATTTAGAAATTCGTTCAACTCGTTCATAACTATGTTCGACTCATTCAGAACTTTGTTCGGCCCATTCATAACTTCTTTCGACCCATTCAACTCATTCAGTTGTTTAGCCCATTTGACCCATTCAAAACTTCGTTCAACCCATTCAGAACTTCGTTCGACTCTTTTAGAACTTCATTCGACCTATTCAAAACTTTGTTCGACCCGTTCAGCTCATTCGGTCATTCAGCGCGTTTGACCCATTCAAAACTTTTTTCACCTCGTTCAGAACTTCGTTTGACCCATTCAGAACTTCGTTCAACCCATTTAGCTCATTCGATCCTTCAGCTAGTTTGATCTATTCGACCCATTTAGAACTTCGTTTGAAAACCTTTATTTCCCTATGCCTCGGCTCAGTAGTGCAGCCCCCAATCCACCTGTACCTCACCCTCTTCGTTTGCTTGTCCTCCTTGCTCATCCAAGTGTTTAGACCCATGATTTATGCTTGAAATTTCTTGGTTGGATGATGCCTTTACTCCTCCAATTCATATTCAATATATATGCCTCTCCCAAGAGTTAATGTGGGTCAGCCTACCGAGGCCAACCATGTATTTCGTCCACAAAATACCAAAGGTCGCGTCTGTTCACCCAACTCATCGCTCCACATGTCAACCCACCGACCCGTTCAATTTTTGACACTTCATATAAAATCGTCGCACATCTCTTCCATACTTAGACGATTTTCTGATTTTCAGTTTTTTGACTCTCCCAATGGCTCATCGTAACTTGTCATCACATGACCACCAAGGCACGTTTAATGAACGCACCCACTCGTTGCACATCTCGACTCATTGCCTTTAACCAAAGTTTCTCCACTGCCCTGTCGCACATTGCAAATGCCCAACTTGTGGGCATGACATACTCCACTCTAAACGGTTGTCATCCTCGACAACACCATCATACAATATCACAAAGTGTCGCTAGCTCCAACATCTGCAAAATGTCCATACTTCCCATCTCTACTCTGCCACTGTATAAACCATCAAGGTTCATGACTCCATGAATCTCTTAAAATTGGAAAGATAAAAATATACAAAGCCCTAACTAAAAGGAAAAAAAGTAGTATATTCGTGAAAGACAAGAGAATCTCTTACACCTCTCTAAGGTAGCTCCTAAGAAATTCTGGAGGCAAATTCTAACTAGGAAGACTAAAGATAATAATAAAATTTCTTTACACGACTGAAATTCCTATCTTAAAAAGCTTTATGAATCTCCAAATGTCATGGATAACTTTGAAACTCGGCTCACATTGAAATAATTTTTCTCATTGGAAGACATTTATTTTGGGGTTAAACCCCTGACAAATGGGAAAGCTAAGGACATTGAAGGTTACCAGGCAGAAATCTTACAAATTGGAGGTCCTGTCCTCATTCCTCACATCCACAAGCTTTTCAATCAAGCAATCATTCAAGGGTTCCATCAATCATGGACTCATAGCCTCATTATCCCTATTTTTAAAAGTGGGGATACAAATAACCCCTCTAATTATCTGAGAATTATGATCAGCCCTCTCTTAGCCAAGTTATATGGTATTATTTTGGAAAAGAAGTTGAGCATATGGCTTGAAATTGAAGTTAAGTGAGGCGAAAGGCCAAGCGGGTTTTAGAAGGCAGCACTCAACAACAGAGCACCTCATTATGCTTAATATCATTGTGGAGGAATACAACAATGATAAATCCAATCTCTTTTGTTGCTTTGTGGAATTTAGAAAGGCTTTGGATACAGTCCCTAGAAACAACCTATGGAATAGACTAGAAGAGCTAAACGTTCCTTTCGAGTTGAGATTTTCCGCTATAAGGTTATATGAGAATGTAATTGCCAAGTTAAAGAGAAATGAGGGGTGTTCGAAATATATTAAGTGTAATATCGAAGTTAAACAAGGTTACCCCCTCTCCCCTACCCTATTTGGAATTTACATCGACAAGCTAGAAGGTTGTTGAGAGGAAGCAAGCTATGCTGGCACGATCTTAGCTGGGATAGTCATCATCCTTCTTCTCTATGCTGTCGATTTTGTTCTTCTCGCAAGGTTCCCATCTAATCTTGATAAGCAGCTTAGACTTCTTAAGGATTTCTGCTCTACCATGGGTATGACTGTTAACACTAACAAAACAAAAGTTATGCTTATCAAATCCAAGAAGGATACTTACGCTAATTTTATGTATGACAAAAGTAACTTGGAGGAAGTGTCTTCTTACAAGTAGCTAGGAATTGATATGAATCACAAGCTCAACTGGAACTATAGCATTGAGAAATGGATTAATGGGGGGTGGAAAGCTTATTTCGGTTTTGAAAATAACTGTAAAATAACAAACCTCGTAATGTGGGAAAGAAAGAAGTTCCTCTTTGAAACTTTAGTCACCCCTGTTATCTTATATGGATGTGAGGTTTTGGGTTGCAGCATCTCTAGATAATCATGAAGAAAGATTGAGCAAATCCAAAAGTGTTTTATAACGTATAACCTCAAAATTAAAATCAATACACCTTATCCTATTCTCCTTATAGAAGTGGGTCTTTCCCCTATCGAGAGCCTAGCTATGGTTAGGCTTCTATTGTACAAGCACAAACTCAATAACATAGGAGACCATATACTTCCTAAGCTAGCTTTAAATTCCAGCGAAAACCACCTAAGGCTCAAACGAGGTTGGTATAACGACATCAAGGCCTAGTTAAACCATTGGGAGATCGACGAGAATGTTGCATTGCAAAACATTAATAACATTAAAAATATTGTTACTTCTAAGTTCAAAGAAATAATGTGGTGTGAGAAAGACTTAGCAGCTAAAAGAAAATTAAGATATTATAAGGAGGTCATCAACCCCACCCTAGAAGATCAAAAGTATCTCTCTGTTTTAACTAGCTCCGAGAAGAAAATTGGTATAGCCCAGCTTAGAACAAACTCTCATGAGCTCCATGGTGAAACAGGTCGTTGGGAAGTTCCTAAAACACCATGGATGGAAAGGATCTGCCATCTCTGTGAGAATATGAACATCGAGGATGAAAATCGCATCCTCTTAGAGTGCCCCACATACAACCACATTAGAACTCAGTTTCATAATATTTGTTGCAATACTAACCTTCCTAGCCTTTTACAATGTCAAAATTATAGTGAGCTCGGGAGTCTTCTCTCCAAGCTTTCTGAGCATAGGAATAAAATCTTAAATCAAACTAAATAATTCGTTCCTTGAGGTCCGACAAAACAAAGTTTTGTCTTAATGGACATTAACCACCACCATCTTCATCATCATCATCATCATATATATTAGAGTTTGTAGTGTTATATTTCTAGTAATACCTTTCAATAGTATAAGTGTACATAAAATAATAAATAATTATAAAATATTAAAAATAATTAAATCAAAGTGGAAAATTATTACTCTTCCAAACATAAAACAATAATTATAAAATTAATTAATTATAATAATTCAATATTATTTTTATAATTTTTATTATAAATTCATAAATTTTAGTTATATTTATTATTTCTAATTTATAATAAATCATATTACTCAATAAAAATTTAGTATCATTTAAAAAATAATATATATATTAAAAAAATAAAAAAAAGGTTAATAGCAAAAAAATCAATATCCAATCTAAATATTTAATCATAAAAAATTTATTCAGTATTGAGCATAATTAATAATAATTTCAATATTTTTTATATTTTTTTATTATATTTTCTTATTATTTAAAATTTAATAATAAATCATATTACTCATAAAAAAATAATATAATTTAAAAAATAATATATATATTAAAAAAATAAAAAATGTTAATAACAAAAAAATCAATATCCAATCTGAATATTCATAATAAAAACTTTATTCGATATTGACCATAAACAAAATACCTAAATATTCACTGTAAATAACATAATTTTACATCAATTTTAAATATAAATATAAAGTAATTGATATTAAAAAAAAACCATTTTTTTTCCATAAGTACTTTCTACATTTTAGCATGAGGGAGAGTGTAATTTCTTCACTAAATATAGATTTTATGAGATGTAAAATAATATTGATAGAGAGGTATGAAATTCTTTTATACTTAGCATAGAGTTAAGATATGTTCATTTTTCTTTTTACATTTTGTAGATACATACAGTTGTATGCATTCTCATTTTCCTTCTAATAACTAATTGGAGGCAAAATATTGTGTTTATCTCTTCTATGTAAGAAAAAACCATAGAAAAAGGATCTCATACAATCTTACTGATAATTTAAATGTAAACAAAAATAAAGTCTTCTCTTGCCTATGGGGGAAAATTCAATACATCAACATTTTAGAGTGTTTACATCTTTTAAAGCATGTAGATATATAAAACTATAATTAGAGCCATAGTTAAAATTGGTAGGTGGTCTATGGAAAAAGTATTGGTGGGCCAAAGCTAAGAATTTTTCTTTTAAAGAAAATATTAATAACAAAAAACTGTTCCAATGTCAACCATAAATTAAATATTTCAATTTCCATAATAAGTATAGATATAAATAAATTGAAAGTAAAAATTTCCTTACCATATAGAAAGAAGGGTATTTAATATGGAGTTTAACATACAAAATTGCATTATATTCTATTTAACAATATATTAATAACAAAAAAAAATTAGTGTGGATAATGTGAATGCAATATTTCAATGTTCATGTGGAGACAAATATTTCAATGTCAGTTATACTATAAAAAAATTCTTATGGTTAAAACATATTATGTTGAATAAGTCAAAATGAAGAGAATGTTGACTTTTTTTATGCTCATAAGAAATTAACACATTGTGTGTGTGTGTGTGCGTGTGTGTGTATCCAAACTCTATATCTACCAATAGAGATGAAATCTTTAGGATTTAAAACTCCTTTTGAATGTGAAGCTTCGCGAAAAGAATTTTGGTTTGTGGTTTGGTTTACTAATATCAAGTGGAAAAGAAAGAAGTGTCTCTTTGAAACTTTAGTCACCCCGGTTATGTTATATGGATGTGAGGTTTGGGGTTGCAACATCTCTAGATAATCATGATTAAAGATTGAGCAAATTCAGAAGCGTTTTATAACGTATAACCTCAAAATTAAAAGCAATACATCTTATCCTATTCTCCTTATAGAAGTGGGTCTTTCCCCTATCGAGAGCCTAGCTATGACTAGGCTTCTATTGTACAAGTACAAACTCAATAACATAGGAGACCATAGACTTCCTAAGATAGCTTTAAATTCCAGCAAAAACCACCTAAGGCTCAAATGAGGTTGGTATAAAGACATCAGGGCCTAGTTAAACCATTGGGAGATCGACGAGAATGTTGCATTACAAAACATTAATAACATTAAAAATGTTGTTACTTCTAAGCTAAAAGAAAAATGTTGTGTGATAAAGATTTAGCAGCTAAAAGAAAATTAAGATATTATAAGGAGGTCATCAGCCCCACCCTAGAAGATCAAAAGTATCTCTCTATTTTAACTAGATCAAAGAAGAAAATTAGTATGGCCAAGATTATAATGAACTCTCATGAGCTCCATAGTGAAACGAGTCGTTGGGAAGTTCCTAAAACACCATGGACAGAAAGGATCTACCATCTTTGTGAGAATATGAACATCGAGGATGAAAATCACATCCTCTTAGAGTGCCTCGCATACAACCACATTAGATGTCAGTTTCATAATATTTGTTGCAATACTAACCTTCCTAGCCTTTTACGATGTCAAAATTATAGTGAGCTCAAGAGTCTTCTCTCCAAGCTTTCTGAGCATAGGAATAAATCTTAAATCAAACTAAATAATTCGTTTCTTGAGGTCCGATAGACCAAAGATTGGTTTGAGTGGACATTAACCACCACCACCATCATCATCATCATATATATTAGAGATTGTAATGTTATATTTCTAGTAATACCTTTCAGCTATATAAGTGTACACTAAAATAATTAAATAGCTATGAAATATTGAAATTAATTAAATCAAAGTGGAAACTTATTACTCTTCCAAACATAAAACACTAATTATAAAAATAAATAATTAATAATAATTTCAATATAAGGTCAGCAGAGGCAGCTGGTTGGTAAAGTCGGACTCGTAAAGATGGTGAGGTCTTGTGCTCACACCTGAGCAAGGGCATTGACTAGTCATGAGGAGTGACTTGCCTGGGTCAAGCCCACTCACCTTTTGGTTGAGGTGTAAGATAGGTTTTGTTAGGAGCAAAACCTGAACGAGGATTGAAGTTGAAACTAGGGTTTTGCATTAGGTTTCCATGGCGGGACGTGCAGGGGGGAGTGCTGCTCCCTCCTACAGTCAGGTATTCACAGAAGGAGGTAAGGAAGTAGGAGAGAAGCATTTCAAAATACCATTGGAAAAGATTTCAAAAGCAAAAGGCAAGGAGATAGTTGCAAGAAACTAACCCTAGGGTCAGGAAGGGAATCAACAGGAAACAAGTAAAGAAACGGAGAAGGGAGGCGGAAGCGGAAAAACGACTTCCACAAGAATCAAGGGAGTCTGCAAACCCAAATCGAGCATCATTCCCCAGGTCATATTGAGTGATCCAACGATTCAAGCACACAGGGACCATATGAAAGAACATGTGATTATCTGCAAGTTCATGGGGTTTTGGCCAATGGAAAGGGCATTACACATCTGGATTAGAAGCCATTGGAATCCAAAGGGAGAAATACATTTACATCTCGGTTCTAAGGGCTTCTTCATGGTGGTGTTCACGAACCTAGAGGACAAAGACAGAGTGTTTGAATGGGGGCCATATTTCTATGCAGCGGCAGGACTCTACATGCAACCATGGATGATGAACTTTGTCCCGAAATGTGAAACATTTACATCTGTACCAGTTTGGATCAGACTATACTCACTACCTCTAGATTACTAGCTACCAGAATCTTTGAAAACCATAGGCAACAAGCTAGGGAATTTTCTGAAAATATCAGAGGCAACTCTCAAAGGTAAATATACCGACCTTGCCCGAATATGTGTAGAAATGGATCTATCTGGAGCCCTTCTGGAAGGAATAATTTTATAGGTATATGATGAATATTGGGTGCAAATGGTGGATTATGAGCACATCCTTTTTAGGTGCCACAAATGTCATGAACATGGCCATCTATTTAGAGAATGCCCATCAAACAGTATGGAAGGCAATGGGAAAACCTCTTTGGATAGAGATCATGAGGGTTTTACCAAGGTTGGGGCCAAAGGGAAAGGGGGTAAACGGCCACACAAGAAAAGCAGTGAAGACAGAAACACAAGACACAATAGTTTCAAAATCCTAGAGGAAGTAGAGGAGAATGTGGAGATAGTCCAGGACAGGGAGAACACATCTAAGGAACAGGAAACGGAAGCTGAAATGGAGGATATCACAATAAACAACCAACAGAAGAAGGATCTACTAAGTGGCATGGAGATCAATAAAGACTATGAGATGACTCCAAGTGAGGCAGGAACAGAGGACCATGAACTACAGGAGATTCTAGATAGGGAAAATTTGGATCTAGAACTATTTCTGGAACAAGGTAGGAACAAAGGAGTGGACTCCTTGCCAAAATAAGACTATGATCGAGTTCAATAGCTCTTTCTATGGAGGGAAAAATCGAAGGGAACTGGTGTCAAGAGAAGCCACGAAAGCTACGAGCAGAGTGGAGTCAGAATTATGGAGAACTTACAGGCACAATCTCCAAAGAACTCAAGAAGGAAAAGAGGAAGGAAAAGACAGAATGAACTGCTAAACGAATGTGGAAAACTACTCATTAACTCAGGTAAGATGAAAGATCTTACTGGCTACTCCTTTACCAACCTTTCTTAATGAAGTTCACAACTTGAAACATTAGAGGCTTAGGTAGTAGAAGGAAACAAAGGAATATGAGTAACATAATAAAAGAAGAAAAACTAGATATGGTCTTTATTCAAGAGACCAAATGTTCAATGGAGAAAATAAGAGAAATTCATAGTAATTGGTTAATCAAGTATGAGTATTTAGAGGTTAGGGCAAATAACTTGGCAGGTGGGATTCTTACGCTGTGGGATCCACAGAAATTTGGAATCCTGGATGCTGAAGCATCCAGGAACTATCTATCTTTTGTGTGCAGTCCTGTAGGTGATAAAGAGATATACATGATAAAAAATGTTTATGGACCTCAGAAGCAAACATATAAACTCAAGCTTCTTACCTCCCTGGAAGATCTATGGGCATGACATCCCAATATGCCTTGGATAGTTGTAGGTGATTTCAATATGATAAGATCTCTTTCGGAAAAAAAAGGAGGCACAAGACAGCTAGGCAGAGACTTTGAAGCCTTCCAAGATTTCATCATGAACATGGGATTAGTGGACACCGAGACAATAAATGCAACCTTCACATGGAATAACAAAAGGGTAGGGGCTTCTCAAGTGGCTTCAAAACTTTATAGATTTATCGTTTCTAAGGATTTCATCCTCATAGGACCAGCCATTACAGCGTCCATTCTGCCCTTTGGGGGTTCGGATCATTGGCCAGTTTAGCTAGAAGCTACCTTTATGGGCACTCCGAGGAACATGCCCTTCAGATTCGAGAATGCCTGGCTCTCACACCCCAATTTCACCACTAACATTGACAAATGGTGGAAAGAGGATCTGAACATTCAGGGTACTAAAATGTACATGCTTCAGCAGAGACTAAAATATATTAAATCCAAACATAAAGCTTGGAACAAAAAGTAATTTGGTGATATCCTCAAGTCTAGAATTGAGACTGAACAGAAACTCCAGGATATCAATCAAATCAATATCACAGAGGGCTTCAATGATGAGAGGCAAAAGCTAACCAACTCTTTACAGGAAGAATAGAGGGATCGATGCTTACAAGAGGAAACTTTCTGGAGACAGAAATCCAGGATTCAATGGATCAAAAAGGGAGAAAGAAATACTAAGTTCTTCCACAAGTGCACTATGGCCCACAGGGCACATAATAGAATCACAAACATTAAGGATTCTCAGGGTGTTGAGCTTGTCTCCCACAAGGAAATGGAATCAAATATAGTACAACACTTCTCTAATATTGCAAAGGAGCCAATGGAGAATAGATCTAGGTTTATTGATTAGTTCACCCAGTATATTCCCAAGTTGGTCACTAGAGAGGACAACCATAATCTCAATAGGCTAGTCTCGGAAGAGGATGTCAGTGAGGTGACCAAGGAAATGCAAAGTGGAAAAGCACCAGGCCCAGATAGATTCAATGTTGATTTCTTCAAAGCTTGTTGGGATACAGTCAAGCAGGACATCCTCGAGGTTATGGAGGGCTCAAGAAAATACAAAAAGTTTTTGAAAGCACTAAATGCATCCTTCATAGCTTTAATCCCCAAAAAGGAAAATTTTATGAATCTGGATTGATTTAGACCCATAGCCTTATGTAATGTGGTATATAAAATCATCTCCAAAGTGATAGCCAATAGACTCAAGCCCCTACTACCTTCCCTCATCTCGGAAGAGCAAACAGGCTATGTGGAGGGATGACAAATTCTCAACAACATCATCCAAGCCTATGAGGTGGTACACTCTCTCAAAAGAAACAAGAAAGCAGGCATGATTATTCAGTTGGACATCACGAAAGCCTATGACAAACTCAGCTGGTCTTATATCAGAGCTACGCTA
Source organism: Pinus taeda (assembly GCA_000404065.3). Lineage (NCBI taxonomy): Eukaryota > Viridiplantae > Streptophyta > Pinopsida > Pinales > Pinaceae > Pinus > Pinus taeda. Next base: position 18,538 of record APFE030782926.1, read on the forward strand.
AAAGCATATGGCTTTGACCAGAATTGGATAAGATTGTTATGGCACTAGTCACCACAACCAATTTTTTCGTTCTGCTTAATGGAGCTCCTTCAAATACCTTCACACCTTCCAGAGGTCTCAGACGATGCGATCCTCTCTCCCCTTTCCTCTTTGTCCTCATGATGGAAGGGCTAGGAAGGGCAATCAAAATGGCAAATGTTGAAGGTCGTATTCATGGGATCAAGCTCACCCCGGATGGAGAGGCTAACACTCATCAACAATTTGTGGATGATACTATGTTGCAAGGCATACCCACAGTCAGGGAAGCTAGGGCAATCAATGATATCTTAAATGACTTTGCTATGGCAACAGGTACAGAGGTAAGCCTAAACAAGTCCAAAGTTTTTTTCTTTAACACTAATATTGCTATACAAAGAAACATTACCAGGATTCTTGGTTTTCAAAGGGAACAGTTACCTTCCAAATATCTTAGCATTCCTCTTACTAATAAACCTCTCAACAAGAAAATTTGGTAACCAATTTTAAATAAAGTTCAGTACAAAATCAGAAAATGGACATGCAGATCCTTAAACTTAGTAGGGAAACTTGTGTTCACACAAGCAGTCTTGCAAGCCATTCCCACTTTCATGTTTGCAGCTATCCCTGCTCCTCAAGGTATTAAGTAGCATATAAGGAACATTCAAAGGGACTTTCTGTGGGGTAGAGGGGAAGAGAAAATAAAGTGGGCTTTAGTTGCCTGGGACAAGCTCTACAAGCCCAAAAGCCATGGTGGCTTGGGGCTGCATGATTCGGAAACTCTCAGTAAAGTTTCGGGAGCTAAGCTTTGGTGGCGATGGATAAAGGAGCCAAATGCCCCTTGGGCCAAGCTTTGGAAACAAAAGTACACCAAGCACTGGAAGGAAAAGGATCTTATTAGAATGACAGGACAAATCAGAGGCTCACACGTATGGAAACTTGCTTGGGAGAACAAAAGAATTGTTCAACAGCATTGTTTTTAGGAAATACGAGCAGGGGACCGAGCTCGAGCTCGATTCTAGGAGGACAGCTGGAAACATGAACCCATCCTTAACAGGATTGACCTGGTAACCCTCAAAAGAGACACAGATAGCAAAGGCCTATTATTGGTAAAAGATTTCTTGGATCAGGGAAGGAACAACGAAAAATGGAGGAAGTGGAAGGAACTAAGTTACAGTGATGAAATTCCTTTGAAGGCCATGGCAGAGGCTCTCACCATGGACTTAAAGCACAGATGGATTCTGGTCTCCTCCTCACACTACCAATTAAGATGGGGGAAGAATAATGAAAGGAACTTTAACCTCAAAGAGGCAAAACAAGAAATCACAAGATTCAACTTTGTAAATGCTGATAAAGACTGGAAGGAGCTTTGGAAAACTCCTGACTAGACGAAAATAAAGTTATTTATCTGGCTTGTGTACCAAAGGAAAATCCTAAATTGGGAAAACCTCCTCAAGAAAGGCTTCAATGGCCCATCCAAATGTCACTTATGTGGCTCACATGAGGAAACAATTGAACACTTACTCAACCTCTGCTCTTTTTCTGCTAAGGTGTGGGACTGGGTGGGCTCAATCTTTAGACAAACCAACAAGGACAATCTCAGCATATCCAACACTCTAAAAAACTGGAGGAAGAACTTCTTAGAGAATGAGATCATCAATAAAGCTTGGATGCTAGTACCAGGCTTTGTCATTTGAAATGTTTGGAAAGAACGCAATAGGTGGATCTTTGTAAATAAAGCTAGTGAGCCACAACACATAATCAATCAAATTCCAAAACAGCTTAAAGAAACAGTTAAAAGCCTTTTGACGTCAATTCCCACGAATCCTCCTCTGCCTCACGAGGAGATTATTATTCTTAATTTGGGTCTTCAATCCATTAATCCTCAAGGAATAAGGAAGGAAGTGAGAACAATTAACACAGGGGCCAGTAGATGGCAGCCCCCTCCTCAGGGCTTCTTCAAAGTAAACATTGATGGAGCTTCTAAGGGCAATCCAAGGGAAGCTGGCTTTGGGGGTGCTATAAGAGATCCTTAGGGGCACACTAAATACATCTTCCATGGCCACTTCGAAAAGGGTACCAACAACATGG
>APFE030782926.1:26069-71832 GCA_000404065.3 Pinus taeda
TATATATAAATATAAAGTAATTGATATTAAAAATAAAAACCATTTTTTTTTCCATAAGTACTTTCTAATTTTTAGCATGAGAGAGAGTGTAATTTCTTCACTAAATATAGAGTTTACAAATGAGATGTAAAATAATATTGATAGGGAGGTATGGAATTCTTTTATACTTAGCATAGAGTTAAGATATGTTTATTTTTCTTTTTACATTTTGTAGATACATACAGTTGTATGCATTCTCATTTTCCTTCTAATAACTAACTGCAGGCAAAATATTGTGTTTATCTCTTCTATGTAAGAAAAAATCATAGAAAAAGGATCTCATACAATCTTAATGATAATTTAAATGTAAACAAAAATAAAGTCTTCTCTTGCCTATGGGGGAAAATTCAATACATCATCATTTTATAGTGTTTACATCTTTTAAAGCATGTAGATATATAAAACTATAATTAGAGCCATAGTTAAAATTTGTAGGTGGTCTATGGAAAAAATACTGGTGGGCCAAAGCTAAGAATTTTTTTTAAAGAAAATATTAGTAACCAAAAAAATATTTCAATGTCAACCATAAATTAAATATTTCAATTTCCATAATAAGTATAGAGAGAAATAAATTGAAAGTAAAAATTTCCTTACCATATAGAGAGAGTAGAGAGAGGGGTGTTTAATATGTAGTTTGACATACAAAATTGCATTATATTCTATTTAAAAATATATTAATAACAAAAAAAATTAATGTGGATAATGTGAATACAATATTTCAATGTTCATGTGGAGACAAATATTTCAGTGTCAATTATATTATAAAAAAATTCTTATGGTTAAAACATATTATGTTGAATATGTCAAAATGAAGAAAATGTTGATTTTTTTTATGCTCATAAGAAATTAACACATAGTGTGTGTGTGTGTGTGTGTGTGTGTGTGTGTGTGTGTGTGCACCTTAACTCTATATCTACCAATAGAGATGGAATCTTTTGGATTTAAAACTCCTTTTGAATGTGAAGCTTTGAGAAAAGAATATCACCTTGAGAGATTTGATCCCTCTCATAGATCCAAAACCAAAATAAATCTACACTATTATAACTAGAAATTGCGCCAAATGTTGCAAAGGGAATGTCATAATGCAGTAGCATAGGAAAGAGTAGCACTAATAGTGAAAGTGTCAACTACAAAATTTGGAGAAAAAACCAAGAATGTGATTAATAAGAGTAGAATTGATAATGAAAGTGTCAACTATAACATTTGGAGAAAAAATCAAGGATGTGATTAATAATCAAAATTTATCATGAAAAACTTTGGTAAAGGTAAAACATAATTCCGTCTATGGAACCACATTTAACATAATTCCATATATGACACCTATGTTCTCAACTATGTGGTAAGAACCCACCCATGTTCTCAACCTCGCTTGGAGGGGGAGGGAAGTGCATACTAGTCAATTGTGAATTCTTTACCATAACAATATATCAACTGAGTATTTTATTTAAAAAGGGAGATAGGAAAACAATGGGTTCAGCTAATCCATGGCTTCATAACAATTCAATAGAATGAATTTGCCAAATTTTAAAGCTAATAGAGTAGGACTGTATTTTTTTCTCATTTGTAGCATAAATATAGCCAAACACTTTGAAATTCAATCTTAGCAGAGATGACTCATTCGAGTCTAACTTCCTTCATTATAGATTTATCAACATACACTAAGAACATGCCATGTCATGTCTGCCGCCAAAACTGGAATATTGTTCAACCAATTCTCATCCTCCTTCTCCCATATAAATATATCAACTTTGGCATATCAGGATCCATGGTTGCTAGATCTTTCAAGCTTGGATTCCACTAAATTAAGGGTATTTCCAATTCGGTCATCACTATATACAATTATCCTAACTGGGTCACCATTATATGAAGTTATCCTAACTACGTTACTCTTATATACATTTATCTAGATTGGGTCGTTGTTGTATTTAGTGACTTTAATGCAGTGCTTGGATGAGAACAACATTCTATGTCAACTGTGCCAAGTGAAGCCCCACATTTTGATTGCATATTATCACCATGTACTGGGAATTGCTTGAAGAACATTTACTTTTAGATCTTAATCCTTTGTTTGAAACTTCTGCATCCTTCATTGATGATCTCTGCAATATAATCCAAATGAATGAACATTACTATGATAGAGACAAATGAGGTCTATATGTTCTCGTAAGTCTTGTTACATTCAATATGTATGGTCAGAGTAATTCATTGGATTGTAGTCATGCCAAGTTCTAAAAATATTTGTTGTTTTGTAGGGGAAGCCAAAGAAGGTTATATCATATATAATCTTGGGAGGAGATGTGTTCAATTCGATAGTGATGCATGGCTACAACCAAGCTTTCGCCATGGGATTGATTATCGCTCTAGATCAGATCATGTTATTCATCTGAACGACAATACTCTATAAGGGGTACCCAAAGGGAAGAGAGAGAAGGAATATTTTTTAGGCATTCCTCCTCTCATGGTATTTGAAATTCCAAATCCCGCTAAAGATGAATTCAACGTGTAGAATCCCACTTCAGAATACACAACGATTATGGAATCAAATGCTTTTTTGGACAACGATGAAATGCATAGAGTGTGTTAGCTTATCCTTTTTGCATGTTCTTTTATGACACAAAGTGGAGTTTGTAGACTCCTTTAAGCCTACGATAAGAATTATTAATCTCGAACATCTACAACGTGTCTTCATTGATCACAAAAGTGTAACCCCATTTTATCGAAGATGACAAATGTGGCGTCCCATTCCCATGCACATAATGTGAATTGAAGAACTTGGTGTTTCATTCCCGTGTGATTTACAGTTGAATTTTATTATTTTTCTCATAGAATTTTAGTGGCAATGTTGAACACACTCCAAACTGATGTCCCAAATGATAGTAAGCAATAAAAATCTAATATTTTATCTCCACATGCCTTAAAAAGGAAAAGCATACCTTATGTGTAGTTGACAATTTGAGCAGAACTCGATAGTAACCATCCCCTATTTTATGGCTTAGTAATTAATAATGTTGGCAAGATTAATTCATTAATGAAAGTCGGATTAGTTTGAATTTAGAGTTCCTATGAAATCAGTGTAATGTGGTGCATTTTGTTTTTTTTGTATTGACCTAGAATGTGATCTGTATATAATCATAGTTTTTGGCTAAGAGGACTCTCATTTGTTGTGTCACAAAGATGACTCTATTGTCCCTTTCGCTACACATTCATGTGGCTGCCACAACAATATCACTTCTCCTGGGGATTGTATTGAGCATGTCCACCCTATGCACTTTGGGAAAGTCCTCTTAATTTTGTTTTTTCTTTAATTGAATCAATTGACAAGATACATATCTCATGCACTTTCAATCCATTCCAAGAGATATTGCCCACATCTGACGAGTCTAGGTGTACAAACAACCACTAATAGAAATACATCTCCTCTTGTACAATGCACTTCTAACATGTGCCTAATTAGAATACATTGTCATGTCAAACTCAACTACAAAGAGTATTGAAGAGTGAAAATCCCGTCACAAATTTAAATTACATGATGAATTACAATGATTGGAATATTGTTGCTCAACATCCAAAAGTCAACAACTTCACCCAAATTTCAACTTCAACTACAAGCCACTTGATCCATATGCATCTATGAGTAAGTAACTCAATCCTTTTCCCCTATTTTTTCACACTTCACTGCTTCTAATGACACCTTATCAATTTTTCATTTAAATGCTAATAAGTTAACATATCCCCAGAAGCCCCAAGGGATAGGTCACATAGTTGGGTTCTTGTTGTTAAGTACCTTGCCTATCGGGATGTCATGGGGCCAAATATCCTCGACTCCCTTGGGGTTAGGCCTTGCTGGTTTGGCTGACAAGTAAATCCCTTTGAGTTGATCTACCTGGATTTTCCCATAGATGTAGCCATCATTCAAGGTCCATGAACAACCCAAAATAAAAGCTAGCATATCCCCAATATTGTTTATGTCTTTGATGGTGCCTTTTAGATGACAATGTATTGTTTTTGGGAATCAAATACTACAATGATATGCTTTTGGAAGTTGAACCAATGGGGGATGTACAGTCTAAATCGCTACTTCGGAAGGATAATCAAACATTCACTCTAAAATAGAAGTGGGTGTTCCCTCGAGTAATCTAGTTTTATGGCGAGGAATCACTCTTCATCTGTGCTCTTTTTTCATATGCTATCAACTTATGGTGTCTCCTTTGCAACATTTGGTGTAATTGCTAGTTTATTTTGGATTATAAGAAAAAAAAATTATATTTTGTTGTTTTTTTTACATCAAATATATGAAATTTTAAATATTAACTAATTTTATTTCTAAATTTTTATTTATTTTTTCACATTTCTCTAATAAAAGTACCAAATTATCGTATAATTATCCAATATTAAATGATATAATGTAATGTGAATAAATGGCATAATAAAACAATAAAAGGTAGTTCAAATACTTTTATCAAGGTCATAATTCAAAACAAAAATACGGATAAAGATATATCAACTCCCATATTTAATAATGTAGCTGGGATAGTTAATGATGTACTTGGGCTAGTTAATAAAAAAAATTATTAATACGGATAAAAATATATCATTGAATAATATAGATTGGCTAGTTAATAGTCATATGTTCTACAATATTAAATGAAACGTATATATGTTAGATGAAACATAATTTTAAAATTTGGATGAGTGATGGATGAGTGACCATTCCATCGAAGAGCCTTTGAAATTATGTGCGTGATTTTCGTTTTTCTTGTTATTGGGATGATTGGAAACAAATTTTGACATTTATTTTCTACACAAAACAAATAATTAATTATTGTGTTGCCTTCCAAGTTGGATGAAACATATATTCTGTGCAACATGTCAGTGACCGGCCTTCAATGTGGGATGGAACATATTTTTCTCCACATTATATATATATCTTAGTTTAGATTTCTTTAATTTGAGATTTATCAGATTACAAGAGGGATCATTTCTTTTGAGGTGCAATTTTTTTTTTTAGAGTGTATAATTTGACGAAAAGTTTTCACTTCAACGGATTTGATTGCTCTTAGTAGATGAAGTATATGAATTTAGAGGATAAAGTATATGAATTTAGATGAATCTAAGCTAGTAATTACAAAATCAACCCATATCTATATCAAGCACCTAACCTAAAAAACATTAATTGAAATAGTTATAAAACCAATTAGATCTATTTTAGACTTGATATTTGGATAAATAATTGTTAAATTAAATATTCTAATCAAAATTAGTAGACAATAGGAACATTGAACCTGCATTACAAGTCATTGATTCAATGACCAATTCTTCTATAACCTTTGTTTTCATTGCAATAATCATCACTTCCTTAGCCTTTTCCCTGGTAAAGTTCTTAGTATTTACATTTGTGGCAATGAGCACTAGTAAACTTGTAGATTCTTTAGGTGGCAATGAGCACTAATATCGTTGACTCGTTGACCTTGACTACAGATCGATTAAATTATTTTATAGATTTTAAAATTGATTACCATTACACGTTAAAATATGTTTCTAATATATTTAAATAAATAGAATATAAATATAAGTTTAGATTATAATTACTACAATATTAATTAGTAAAAAGAGTTTTATGTTAAAAATTATATAGAGAAAATTTTGTCAATGGGTTTTGAGTCAATGAGTTTTGAATCAGTGAGTTGGTTCATTATTAGAACCAAATCATAGACCATATGAAAATGAAGATTCAGATTATGACACACCTTTAAATAGAAAATGATATAAAAACCAAAAATTATATAACTTGTTTTTATGAAATGAGAAGTATTTTACCAAAACCACCACCCACAAAGTATTTTGACAAAACCACATGTCTATTAAAATAAATCTAAATTGATTTATATAATTTTCATATGTACCCTAAATTGCTTAGCTATTTCGTTATCAAGTGCACGAAAATAATCAAATTTTGTATCTTTATCCATGGGTAGGTAGCAAAACATAAGCATACTAGTATTTCTCATCGATAATTGTTATGCCTACAAAATAAAAATACCTACAGAAACTGCCAGTTAGCTGCCAGTCATACTTTGGGAATGTGATTCTCCCAATCGTGCGAATGCGATTTCATGTGATTCTCCCAATTGGGTTGCTTTTGGTATGATAAGCATAGAGGTAGGAAAGGGTTTCTACATAAGTAGGAGAAGAGGCCAGCCGACTGTCTTGAGCCATCGATTGGATCAATTGTTCAGGAAATAAAATCGGTTTAGCAAGGTATTTGTGCTTGTACCCACAATGAATGCTGAGACTTGAGGAGTAGAACGCTCCAGATGACCTATGCTTTTCTTTCTACTTCTTGAATTTAACTTTTTTTCCTTTTCATTATTGTGTGCCCATACATCAATAAGGAAAGGTAGTGAATGTGGGCACAAAGGGCAGGGATCAAAGAAGATGATTATCGGAAAGGAACCTAAGAATCTGTCAAGAAAACATTTAAGAATTAAAGAACCTGTTTATCCAACCTTTTACATTTTATGTGACACTCTTTGAATCCTGCCCTTCCAAGATCACTACTACTCCCTTTCATCTACTGCAGCAAGTAATGGAAGCATCTGAGTCAGCACCTTTCTTCGCTTTTCTACTACAGCCGCTGCGTACGCACAATGATCGTCAGCCACCGCCTATGCTATTTCAGATCTAAAATCCTAACAGTGAAAACTTATGGTGACTCAAGCAGTCAAGAAAGGGTTCCATAAACCATGGACTCATAGCCTCATTATCCCTATTTTTAAAAGTGGGGGATACAAATAACCCCTCTAATTATCGGACAATTATGATCAGCCCTCTCTTAGCCAAGTTATATGGTATTATTTTGGAAAAGAAGTTGAGCATATGGCTTGAAATTGAAGGTAAGCGAGGCGAAAGGCCAAGCGGGTTTTATAAGGAAGAACTCAACAACCGACCACCTCGTTATGCTTAGGATCATTGTGGAGGAATACTGCAATGATAAATCTAATCTCTTTTGTTGCTTTGTGGAATTTAGAAAGGCTTTAGATACGGTCCCTAGAAACAACCTATGGAATAGATTAAAAGAGCTAAAGGTTCCTTTCGAGTTGAGAGTTGCCGCTGTAAGGTTATATGTGAATGTAATTTCCAAGTTAAAGAGAAATGAGGGGTGGTCGAAATATATTAAGTGTAATATCATAGTTAAACAAGGTTACCCCTCTCCCCTACCCTATTTGGAATTTACATTGACAATCTAGATGATTGTTTAGAGGAAGCAGGTTGTGCTGGCACAATCTTAGTTGGGATAGTCATCATCCATCTTCTCTATGCTGACGATATTGTTCTTCTCGCAAGGTGCCCATCTGATCTTGATAATCAACTTAGACTTCTTAAGGATTGCTGCTCTACCATGGGTATGATTGTTAACACTGACAAAACAAAAGTTATGATTATCAAATCCAAGAAGGACACTGACGCTAATAATAAATAAATATATATCCACCTTAACTCTATATCTACCAATAGATATGAAATCTTTTAGATTTCAATGTGAAGCTTTGAGAAAAGAATTTCACCTTGAGAGATTTGATCCCTCTCATAGATCCAAAGCCAAAACAAATCTACACTATTATAACTAGAAATTGCACCAAATGTTGCAAAGGGAACGTCATAATGCAGTAGCGTAGGAAAGAGTAGCACTGATAGTGAAAGTGTCAACTACAAAATTTGGAGAAAAAACCAAGAATGTTATTAATAAGAGTAGAATTGATAGTGAAAGTGTCAACTACAACATTTGGAGAAAAAATCATGTGATTAATAATCAAAATTTATTGTGAAAAAATTTGGTAAAGGTAAAACATAATTCCGTCCATGGAGCCACATTTAACATAATTCCATATATGACACCTATGTTCTCAACTATGTGTTAAGCACCCACCCATGTTCTCAACCTTGCTTGGAGGGGGAGGGAAGTGCATATTGGTCAGTTGTGAATTCTTTGCCATTACAATATATCAACTAAGTATTTTATTTAAAAGGGGAAGTAGGAAAACAACGGGTTCAACTAATCCATGGCTTCATAACAATTCAATCGAATGAATTTGCCAAATTTTAATGCTAATGGTGTAGGACTGTAGTTTTTTCTCATTTGTAGCAGAAATATAGCCAAACACTTTGAAACTCAATCTTAGCAGAGATGACTCATTCAAGTCTAACTTCCTTCATTATAAATTTATACACATACACTAAAAACATGCCATGTCATGTATGCCTCCAAAACTGGAATATTGTTCAACCAATTCGCATCCTCCTTCTCCCATATAAATATCTCAACTTTGGCATTTGGGGATCCATGGCTACTAGATCTTTCAAGCTTGGATTCCGCTAAATTAAGGGTATTTCCCATTGGGTCACCACTATATGCAATTATCCTAACTGGTTCACCATTATATGAAGTTATCCTAACTACGTTACTCTTATATACATTTATCTAGATTGGGTCATTGTTGTATTCAGTGACTTTAATGTTGTGCTTGGATGAGAACAACATTCTATGTCAACTTTAGTGCGTAGTGAAGCCCAACCTTTTGATTGCATATTATCACCATGTACTGGGAATTGCTTGATGAACATTTACATTTAGATCTTAATCCTTTGTTCAAAACTTTTGCATCCTTCATTGATGATCCTTGTAATGTAATCCAAATGAATGAACATTACTATGATAGAGACAAATGAGGTCTGTATGTTCCCATAAGTCTTATTACATTCAATATGTATGGTCAGAGTAATTCATTGGACTCTAGTCATGGCAAGTTCTGAAAATATTTGTTGTTTTATAGGGGAAGCCAAAGAAGTTTAGATCATATATAAACTTGGGAGGAGATGTGTTCAATTTGATAGTGATGCATGGCTACAACCAAGATTTCGCTATGGGATTGATTATCACTCTAGATTAGATCATGTCATTTGTCTGAATGAAAATACTCTATAAGGGGCACCCAAAGGAAAGAGAGAGAAGGAATATTTTTTAGGCATTCCTCCTCTCTCATGGTATTTGAAATTCCAAATCCCGCTAAAGATGAATTCAACGTGTAGAATCCCACATTAGAATATGCAACAATTATGGAATCAAATGTTTATCGGAGTGCGATGAAATGCGTAGAGTGTGTTAGCTTATCCTTTTTGCATGTTCTTTTATGACATAAAGTGGAGTTTGTAGACTCCTTTAAGCCTAGGATAAGAATTATTTACCTTGAACATCTACAACGTGTCTTCATTGATCACAAAAGTGTAACCCTATTTTACCAAAGATGACGAACATGGCATCCCATTCCTATGTGCATAATGTGAATTGAAGAACTTGGTGTTTCATTCCCGTGTGATTTATAGTTGAATTTTATGATTTTTCTCATGGAATTTTAGTGGCAATGATGAACACACTCCAAACTAATGTCCCAAATGATAGTAAGCAATAAAAATCAAATATTTTATCTCTACATCCCTTAAAAAGGAAAACCATACCTTATGTGTAGTTGACAATTTGAGCAGAACTTGATAGTGATCATCCCCTGTTTTATGGCTTAGTAATTAATAATGTTGGCAAGATTAATTCATTAATGAAAGTCAGATTAGTTTGAATTTAGAGTTCTTATGAAATCAGTGTAATGTGGTGCCTTGTATTTTTTTGCATTGACCTGGAATGTGATCTGTATATAATCATAGATTCTAGCTAAGAGGACTCTCATTTGTTGTGTCACAAAGATGACTCTATTGTCTCTTTCGCTACACATTCGTGTGGCTGCCACAACAATATCACTTCTCGTGGGGATTGTATTGAGTATGTCCACCCTATCCACTTTGGCAAAATCATTTCAATTTTGTTTTTTTCTTTAATTGAATCAATTGACAGGATACATATCTCATGCACTTTCAATTCATTCCAAGAGAGATTCCCTACATCTGACGAGTCTAGTTGTACAAACAACCTCTAATAGAAATACATCTCCTCTCATACAATGCACTTCTCACATGTGCCTAATTAGAATACATTGTCATGTCAAAATCAACTACAAAGAGTATTGGAGAGTGAAAATCCTGTCACAAATTTAAATTACATGATGAATTACAATGATTGGAATATTGTTGCTCAACATCCAAAATTCAGCAACTTCACCCAAATTTCAACTTCAACTACAAGCCACTTGATCCATATGCATCTCTGAGTAAGTAACTCAATCCTTTTTCCCTATTTTTTCACACTTCACTATTTCTAATGACACCTTATCAATTTTTCATTTAAATGCTAATAAGTTAACATATCCCCAAAAGCCCTAAGGGATAGCTCAGTTAGTCGAGTTCCTGTTGTTAAGTACCTTGCCTATTGGGATGTCATGAGGTCAAATCTCCTCGACTCCCTTGGGGTTAGGCCTTGCTAGTTTGGCCGACAAGTAGATCCCTTCGGGTTGATCTACCTAGATTTTCCCATAGATGTAGCCATCATTCAAGGTCCATGAACAACCCAAAATAAAAGCTAGCATATCCGCAATCTTGTTTATGTCTTTGATGGTGCCTTTATAGATGACAATGTATTGTTTTTGGGAATCAAATGCTACAATGATATGCTTTTGGAAGTTGAACCAATGGGGAATGTACAGTCTAAATTGCTACTTCAGAAGGATAATGAAACATTCAATCTAAAAGAGAAGTGGGTGTTCCCTCGAGTAATCTACTTTTATGGTGAGGAATCACTCTTCATATGTGCTCTTTTTTCATATGCTATGGACTTATGGTGTTTCCTTTGCAACATTTGGTATAATTGCTAGTTTATTTTGGATTATAGGAAAAATATGTTATATTTTTTTACATCAAATATATGAAATTTTAAATATTAACTAATTTGTATGTCTAAATTTATATTTATTTTTTCACATTTATCTAATAAAATTACCAAATTATCGTATAATTATCAAATAATAAATAATATAATGTGAATAAATGGCGTAATAAAACAATAACAGGTAGTTCAAATACTTATATCAACGTCATCAATTCAAAAAAAACATACAGATAAAGATATATGAACTCCCGTATTTAATAATGTAGTTGGGATGGTTAATGATATAGTTGGGCTAGTTGATTAAAAAAAATTAATACAAATAAAAATATATCATTGAATAATATAGTTGGGGTAGTTAATAGGCATATGTTCTACAATGTTAAATGAAACGTACATATGTTAGATGAAACATAATTTTCAAATTTGGATGAGCGACAATTTCATCGAAGAGCCTTTGAAATTATGTGCGTGATTTTCGTTTCTCTTGTTATTGGATGATTGAAAGAAATGTTGACATTTATTTTCCACACAAAAGCAAATAATTAATGATGGTGTTGCTTTCAAAGTTGGATGAAACATATATTCTGTGCCACACATATAAGTGACTTGTTTTTAATGTGGTATGAAACATATTTTTTCTCCACATTATATATATAGCCTAGATCCATCTAATTATATATATACAGCCTATATACATGTCTAGATTCATCTAATTTGAGATCTATTAGGCCACCCCTTGAGCTGCAAATCTTTTTTGGAGAGGGATCATATACAGACTTTGCTGTTTACCACCGTGGAGACTTTGCTATTTACGATCAAAGTTCGTTCGTTGAGGTTGGTATTTACCATACACGACTTGAATGAACCATTCATTGTAGCAGCGATAGAGATATTATCGGATTCAGCTGAGATTAGTAATTACTGTTAACGCCCACAAGGATTCACTGTAAAAACAACAAAGATAGTGCCCGAAGCATTGTCGATTTATGCTTTGGCTTTGGCTTAGTCTTTTTATTAGTTTTCAGCATCTAAATATGTGATGACTGCCACTTCGTGCGTATTACTTATCCGTTGCAGTTTATAATTACCTTCCTCACTGTTTTCTGTGTAGGGTTAGTAGCGCTTGACGATTGCATTTGCTGCTCTCTAAGAAAATCATGCAAGATCCTGGATTTCGCTCTGGACTCATCGCCTGGGTAGTAGGCTTTTTTATGGCATATGTTATTGAGCAGATCAAGATTGTCTTTTCCTTCCCGGAACAGTTGAAAACACTCGAAAGCCAGCTAGGAAATTACGAAAACCTTTTGAAAGTTTTGAAAGAATATCCCACTCCTGCCCCGGATCTGGATCTGAAAGAGCCTTCTGAAATGGTGGTCTCGGCGAGAGCAGCACATCGGTTTAACTTTATTTCTCGTTATTGGATGTGCAAGAAGATACCCTCTCTGATTAAGAATATCGAGATGAATCTGCCTTTCCTGGTTATGCGCGTGGTGGCGGCTGCGAAGACGCAGACGGCAGAGGAAGGAGAGGTTCACGTATCGATGCCTCCAGTCGAGAAGAAGGAGGTGTCCAAGAACCGTATGGATGCGGCGCTTCCGGTGCCCGCAAAGGCTGAGGGGGTCTTCGTGGATGCGGCGGTTATGCATTCCTGGAATGTAGATGTTGAGGCGACTGCGCATTCCTCGAATGTAAATCTACTGGGGTGCGCGTTGACGCATGATGCACCGCCTCTAGCGCAGGTGCCGACAGTTATAAAGTTAAAGGAATCGTCTAAAGAGACGGAGGAATCGCCTAAAGTGGCGAGAATCCGGGCAAAAAAAATCCGTACGCATATAGTGTGTGTCGGGGTCGGAGTCGGAGGTAAATGATGAGTTGCCTAAGCATGCCCTGTCGGCGACAGAGCAGAAGGCGCCTGCGCATGCGGTGTCGGGGTCGGGGTCGGAGTCGGAGGTAGATAATGAGGTGCCTAATCATGCTCGGTCGGCGACAGAGCAGAAGGAGGCGCCTGCGCACAAGCTACCAGCGCATGCGGTGTGGGAGCTAGATGCGCCCGAGGCGGCGCCTGCTCATGCGGTGTCCGAGCTAGAGGCAGAGGGGGTGCCTACGCATGCCGTGTCGGAGGTGGCTGTGGAGCTGGAGGAGGTAGACACAACGAATCGTGGATTTTACTCTCGATTTATGGAGATACTTGAGCACATCAACATAGACCTTAGCGGCAGAAGACAGTTGGCATCTCTGGAGGATTTGGCAAAGGAGATTCAGCGCACCATCTCAATAATAAAGGAACGAGTAAATTCCACTTCAGTTGTTGAGACCTGGATTGAACAGCTCCAGGAGGTTCTCCAAGAGGCAGATAAACTGAATAAACAATACAAAGGCCGCTTTATTTATCATCCTAAAGCGAGGAAAAGGATAAGCGGTTTGATATCAGAGATCAACACACTTTCGAAATGGGGTCAAGAGATCAACACACTTTCGAAATGGGGTCAAGTGATTATAACGTTAGCGTGTTTTAATAATTAGATGTTGGGTATTTTGCAATCGATTGCTAGTTATTCAGAAGGAAACACTGCATGGTTGGTGTCGCTGGATCCATCAGAAACACTGTATTTGTTACGATTTATTTCTTTTCAGTCGAGATTCAAATCTGAAATCGCCCTTGCTTTTATGAGCTCTCTAGCCCATCATAAAAATAATAAAATTATTTATCATCTAGATATTTGAATTCTTTATTATTGTTCTGCAAGGATTCTCAAGTCCATGATAAAAGGGTATGAAATTATTTGTGATGTAAATAAAAACAAAAATTATTTTTCATATTTGAAATGGAAATTTTATTTATGTATAATTTATGGATTCAAGGTAAATTGAGAACGAGAATCTCACGATTCAAGACAATTTTATGATAAATTTTGAATGGCATTATATTTTCTCATATACAAGGTAAAAACATAATTTGACTAGTCTTGGTGACCCGCTGACCTTGTGTATAAATTGATTAAATTCTTTTATACATTTTAAAAGTGATTACAATTACAAGTTAAAATAGGTTTCTAATATATTTAAAGTAAATAAGAAAATATAAATATAACAAGAAATCCAAAAGTTTTAGATTATCATTACAACAATATTAACTTGTTTTATGAAGTGGGAGGTATTTTACGGTTTTCCTTATAAAGTATTTTTGACAAAGCCACTCGTCTATTAAAATGGATTTAGGCTGATTTACTATTTACTATAATTTTCATGTGAACCCTAAATTGCTTAGCTAACAAAGCCACCCATCCATTAAAATGGATCTAAGTTGATTTATTATTTACTATAATTTTCATGTGAACTCTAAATTGCTTAGCTATTTAGTTATATGTGCATGAAAAGAATCAAATTTTGTGTCTTTATCGATGGGTAGGTCGCTGAAACATAAGCATACTAGTATTTCACATTGATAATTGTTATGTTTGCAAAATAAAAAATACATATAGAAACTACTAGTGATACTCTCGGAATGTGATTTCATGTGATTTTCCCAATCATGGGAATGCGATTTCATGTGATTCTTCGAATCGGTTGCTTTTGGTATGATAAGCATAGGTAGGAAGGGGTTTCTACATAAGTAGGAGAAGAGGCCAGCCCACTGTCTTGAGCCATCGACTAGATCAATTGTTCAGGAAATAAAATCGGTTTAGCAAGGGATGGATCAATTGTTCAGCAAATAAAATTAGTTTAGCAAGGGATTTGTGCTTGTACCCATAGTTAATGCCGAGACTTGAGGAGTAGAACTATCTAGATGACCTACGCTTTTCTTTCTACTTCTTGAATTTAACTTTTTCCCTTTTTATTTTTGTGTGCCCATACAATAATAAATGGATCCAGCAATGATGGCAACCGAAAGGCCACATGGATCTCAAACTTGGGGTAAAGGGATTCTTCAGAGTGATCTTCTCAAATTTGGAAGACAAAGAAAGGGTTTTCGAATATGGGCCATATTTCTTTAACAATGCACGACTTTTCATTAGGCATTGGGAAGAATCCTACAACCCAGATCAAGAAAAACTCCTGGTTGCCCCAATCTGGGTCCGGTTATTCGGCTTACCAATGGACATATGGGATCCCGAGATCTTATAAGGTATCGGGAACTCTATCGGAACCTTTGTCAAAGTAGCAGACTCAACAAGAAAAGGAAGATACACTTCCTATGCCTGGATCTGCGTTTATATGAATATTATGGAGCCACTCTCAGATTATATAGAGTTGGAATATCATGATGAGATATGGCCACAACATTTAGAGTACGAGGACATATCGTTTAGGTGTTGTCGATTCTATGAATATGGCCACTTGCTCGGGGCATGCCCCCTTAACCAGAAGGAGAATGCCTATGTGGAAAAAAGGAATGGGAAAATGATGACAAAGAAAGATGGCAAAGGGTTCTAGGAGGTGCAATGGAGAAAACGAAACCAGAGACAGCCAGGGAACCAAAAAGCAAAGCGAAATGAGAAAACCATAGACCCCAGAACTGCCTTTCGGTGATACAGGAGGACGACATGGGAGAGCACATGCATGATAGCACCCAGGAAACGGAAGGCCAAAAAGACAAAGAACCTGTGGGCAACAAAATGAAGAAGATGGAGATAAAAGCAGATCAAAGAACGACGGACAACATGCAAATGGTGGAACAAACCCTGATGGAGATTGATAACCAGAAAGAGGGCCTAAGTGCTAAAGAGAAAGTCATGAAGCAGTTACTATAGGAATGGAGACATTTGGATGAAAGGTTCACCCTGAAGACCAGAAACAACTCTATAAGAATACCTTCCAAAAATATAAAGACAAGCAGGGCTTAATAATAATAAGCCAATCAGACTATTTAGGGTCCCAAGCCACCCAAGGGCAAGAGGTGGGAACACAAGGAAAAGGGGGGGAAAAAAAGGAAGGAGAACGATGAATGAATCCATCCAAATGGTTGGTGAGTTGCTGGTGAATTTTGGGAGAGTAGTTCCATTGTCATAAGTTTTTCATCAACCCCTAAAATCATTGAAATTATTATTACAACCTGGAACATTAGAGGCCTCAATAATAGAGGAAAGCAGAGATACTTTAAAGAGAGATTGAAAAAAGAAAATCCCGGTATTATGATAGTACAGTAAAATAAAATAAGTGAAAGAAAATTGAAGGAAATTATGGAGAACTTCAAGTTCGAGTAGTAGGTCATGGCTCAAGATGGTAATGGTAGCGCAGGGGGGCTGGCAATTCTATGGAACTCAGAGGAAGTCTAGTTCAAAGACTAGGTTAGCTTATTGAGAATTCTCACAAGAAAATTCCGGAATATAGGATCCAATGAATGGGTCTTATTTACAGGGGTATATGGGCTTCATATCCCTGGCGAAAGAAGCCTTATCACAAAAGCTGGTAAACCTGAAGAACATTTACCCAAAGTACCTATGGATAGTGGGAGGGAACTTTAACATGATTACAGACCAAGTGGAAAAAAAAGGAGTGAGAAGGGTGGATGCAGATATGGAAACCTTCAACGAAACCATAACAAATTTACGCCTAGTGGATATGCCCACAATCAATGGCATTCACACTTGGAACAACAGAAGAGGAGGGACACATTAAATAGCATGCAGACTCGACAGATTCCTACTCTCGGAGTAGTTGATAAGCTGAAATATTTTTATGGAAGCCTCGACCCTCCCATGTATGGGGTTGGACCACTGGTCGGTACGACTTGAGGTGGACATAAAAGTAAGATCCAAGAACCTCCCCTTCAGGTTTGAATCCTTCTGGCTCAAATACCCGGACTTCCTTAAAATAATATAGGCATGGTGGACACGAAGTGAACAATAGGGAAGAAATAGTATGCATACCTTCCAACTGAAACTGAAAGAGCTAAAGAAGAATCTCAAGAAGTGGAATCAAGAAGAATTTGGACACATTATCAAGGATCAAAATGACATAAAAAAAAATGTATGGCGGAAGTCCAACAACAAATTATTCAGGAGGGGAGGTTTGAAGAGTTGATCCAAGAAGAAGCACTGCTGATAAACAAGATGGAGGAAAGAAGAAAGCAGGAAGAGATCCTGTGGAAGCAAAAATCCTAAGTGCAGTGGTTGAGGGAAGGAGAACGAAATACAACATTCTTTCACAAAGCTATGGTGCACCATTGTTAGCTCAACACAATATACTCCTTAAAGGATGATGAAGGACAATGAAAAGTTCATCATGAAGAAATGGAAGAATTCCTGGTCAATCACTTCAAAGACATTCTCTCGAAAGGCCCAAAGAAGAGAATGAGAGCCATTCAAATAATCATGCAACACATACCCAAACTTGTAACTCAAGACCAAAACATGGCCCTGATGCGTGCTGCCACCCTAGAAGAAGTGGAAGAAATAGTCCACGAAATGCAGAAGAAAAAAGCCCCGAGAACCGATGGGTTCAGCGCAGAATTCTATCAAACTGCCTGGAAATTCATGGGGAAAGAGATCCTAGAGTTTGTAGACGAATCACGATGTAACCAAAAGGTATGTCCCAATCTAAATTATACTTTCATAGCTTTAATCCCTAAAACTATGAAGTTTGAAGATCCTCAAGGATTCTGGCCCATAGCCTTATGTAATGTCATTTACAAGATTATCGCTACTCTTATTGTAAAACTTATGAAACCTCTCCTTCCCAGCCTCATCTCACTTAAGAAAACAAGATTTGTTGAAGGTCAATAAATCCAGGATGGCTTCATCACATCCCAGGAGGTAGTCCACTCTATTAAGACCCAAAATATTGCTAGAATGATGATAAAGTTGGATTTATCCAAGGCGTATGACAGACTCAGTTGTGTGTATATGTCGAGTATTCTTACAGCCTATGACCTTTCCCAAAGATGGATAAACTATATCTTGGCCATGATATCCTCCCCAGTTGTCTCTATTCTACTGAATGGGACTCCTACCTCAACTTTCAACCCAACCCGGGGCCTTAGGAAACGAGACCCTATATCACCCTTTTTGTTTATCATTGCAGCGGAAGGCCTAGGATGGTTCATTAAACATGAGGTTCATGAATCCCGACTTCAAGGCCTAAGGATTTGGGGTAATGACATCCCCATCACCCATCAGCAATTTGTTGACGACATTATGTTATTCTGTCAGGCCTCCTTGAAGGAAGCTCGTCGTATTAGAGAAATCCTTAACACCTTCACGGGAGCCTCTGAAACTATGATAAATAATGAAAAAATATTGCATCTTTTTCTTCAATACCTAAGGGAATGTTAAGAACTATCTTGCCAGAATCCTCAGGTTTAGTACTATAAATCTTCTGTCAAAATACCTAGGCATGCCCCTTTTTGATACCCCTTTAAGAAATGCTTGCTGGCAGAACATTCTCCAAAAATCATAAGGAGAGCTCAATTGTTGGGCTTTCATATTTCTTAACTTAGCTAGTAGAATAATTCTTCTCAAAGTTGTGTTGCAGTCAATTCCCATATACCAACTCTCGGGCATGGCTACCCCTAAAGAATGTTCCAAAATGGTGGATATATTAAAAAATTTCTTATGGGGAGGAGCTTAACAAATCAGTGAATGTGCACTTGTATTGTGGCAAGGGCTGAGCAAGAAGAAATTGAATGGCAGGCTAAGTCTTAGAGACCCCTATATCCTGAATCAAACAATGGGAGCAAAAATTTGGTGGAGATGGATGGGAGGGGGAACTGATCTATGGAAGCAAATCTGGACAAGGAAATACAATATGTCGGAGAGAAGGGAGGACATCCTGAGATATTACGATCCCCCAAAAGGATTGGCAGTGTGGAACCTGGCAGCCTGTAATAGGCACCTCATTAACGAGCATGCCTTCTGGGAGATCTGTAATGGAAAAATAGAAAGATTATGGACTTATTTATGGAAATAAAGAGAAAAAATGATAGAGAGGCATGAGCTTAAGGACATATACCAATATACTAGGGACAGGAATAAGCATGTGGTCGAACAATTCTGGAAAGAAGACCAAGGAATGGGAAGCTCGAGGAGATGGAGGACAAAGGAAGATTGGGACCAGGCAATAAAAATGGAATAATGGAACACTCTAGACAAAGAATTGAGGACAAGACAGCTAACGATCCGACAAGATCCAAATATCTTGAGATGGGGACATACCACCAAAGGCACATTCACTATAAATGAAGCCTATGACATCCAAGTAAGACAAGATCAGGATAGGCAAGACATCATATGGAAACAAATCTGGAAGGGTGGATGGTGGCCCAAGGTAACCCATTTCCTTTGGATGGTTTGCAAAGGGCTTAGCTTGACTTGGGACCAAATGCAAGAAAGAGGATTCCAGGGGCCTTCCTTCTGTTGGCTATGCCATCAACACAGATAATGCATAGAGCATATCCTCAACACATCCCCTTTTGCGGAGCAAAAGTGGAGGAAAATGCAAGGAGTTTTTGATAGAATGGACCAAGACCAAAACAATATAAAAGGAACAATTCTCCTCTGGTGAAACCATATCTACTCCAGCCCAGTAGTAAATCGAGCTTGGGGTTCAGCCCTAGGATTCAACCTCTGGGTGATCTGGAAGGAACGAAACCATAGAATCTTTAAGAATAAAAAAAACTTCACAAGAGAAAGTTTGGGAAGGTATAGTCCAAAATATCATGGAAACAATTCTGGCTGAGTCATGGCACTAAGAAGACTGGTAAGTGCCCTGCCAAGAAGCTCTCATCCTTCAGAAACTTAATTTAGGCCAAGGAATGATTGCTACCTCGGTGTGGAAGACAAACAGGGTAGGTCTGACATCCCGATTCCATTTTACTCCAATGGAAGAAGGGTTCATGAAGCTAAATTTCGATGGGGCGTCCAAAGGGAAGCCAAGAGAGGCAGGGCTAGGTGGCCTATTCTGAGACCCCCAGACTAACACTCAGCTTATTTATGCTGAAAGTTGCGAGATAGCAAGTAATAATGAGGTAGAGTTTGCTGCAGTGTGACAAGGTCTCCTAATAGCTGTCAGACTGGGATACCGAAACTTAAAGGTTGAAGGGGATTCAAGCCTAGTCATAAATATGGTGGCAAAACTAAATAATGGCACTAAGTGGGATAAGCTAAGACAGAGTTGGAGGACAACACGACTCGTCAAAGAGATAGGGGAGATCATACCCAAATTCGATTACTTCCAGGTCATACAGGTCAGGGGGAAGGAAACAACGAGGCTGACTTCTTGGCTAATTGGGGGTGCAATCATCAACAGGAAAGGTTAGAAAACCGGTGGCCAGTCCAACCCTGGGATGAAAACTTCAAACCTCTGAAGGTAATACTAGCTCAGGACTTCAAACAGGGTCGAGAAGGTAGAGTCCAAGAAACTCATGATGTTGATCAGGATGTGGACCGACAACTGGGACAGCCTTGGTGCAGTCATGAATGGTACCTAGGCACTTAATACTATTGTCCCCCACATGCTCAAGGCAGAGGGTGCGGTGACCCTTGGCATGAATGCATGCTGGGGAGGTGGGCAAGGTGGCGGGATTGGAGGCAAGGCGGGGTGTAACAGATGGTAAGGCATTTCAACATGCAGTCTTAACAAGATAGCTTGTAGAGAAGGGTGGTATCACAGGGCTGGGGGAGAACATCGGAACGTTAAGAACTAGGGCCGACAACGAACTCCTGCGGACTTCGAGTATGTAATTCGGCTCTGCCTCAAAACTATAATTATGTTTTTGTTGGGGATTAGCTAGGGTGCAAGGGGTTCTGTCTAGGGGATAGGAAATTGCTGGTGGCAATGGGTAGGGAAACTGCTTACCATGACCTGGTTCTGCGGCTATACCTTCTGTCAAATGGGTTAAACCCGTGACTATTAGGGGGGCAATTCCTTGTTGTTAGGTTGGGACACTTCGCGCTCAGTGAAAAAAGTTAGGGGGAAGCTTAAATGTCACAAGGTAATGTAGGAGGGGTAGTTGATTATAGAAGGGGGTAGGGGGAAGTAACTGGTAAGAAGCTTGGGACGTAGTCATTCACACGGTTTGCAAACAAACCACTGGGCTACCTGAACTATAACAAGAATATAGCAAGATGCAAGGGGGGTTTGTGAACTCGGCTTGGGCATGGGTTGGTTGAACGACATACAAACGAGAGGAATGGAGAGGGGGAAAGGGCACTTCAAGGGGCTGGGGTCATGGCCTCTCCCATTGGGGGCTGTGGGATTTGGTCCACCCCAACATGATTGTGGGGAGAATTGGTGGAGAGTAGAAGCGGAAAGAGGAACCTCACTGCAAGCAATAATGAATGGGTGAGGTGGTGCATAATTCCAATTATGTGTTTTAATCTAACTTATTGTGGATCTCATCAGTGTTCAGGACAACAGTTATGGCTCGTTCTGCACGAGGCTGTGGGCATGGTAGGTGAGGCCGGACACCCAAAAAAAGATAAGGGGTCGAGCACGTCAGAGCCACAAAAGGCCAGAAAACAAGTAGAACACCTCATAATGGAGGTCGCAGAAGCTTACCGAGAGGGGATAGATGTTGGCATCCGAAAATTGCTAGAACAATGGGAAGAGGAAGTAAAACAAGGTAGAGATGGACAACTGGATGACCTTAGCCCTGGATCTGGGAAACACCTGCAGAAGAATCACTCAGTTCAAGAAAACTTTGTATTTGTACTGGCTAATGAAGAGTTTACTAAGCAAGGCAATGGAGCAAATCTCAGTGCGAATAGCATTGACACTACAAGGAATGCCAAACTACAAGAAGGATATGGAGAAAATCCTCTTTCAACTGCATAAACAGGATATTAGGCTGGACATAATTCACCGCCATATCCCTTGCATCTTGGAGATGGATGATATGCCACGAGCATCCTGCAAGGACCCTTGCATCTGCCTTAGAGGAACAAAAGGATTAGACTCTTTCCCATGCATAATTTTGTCTTATGCGAATAGCTTTTAATTTCCATGTTGTAATTACCAGTTTATATAGTCATGTAGTGTTTGGACATGAACCAGAGACATATCTAGCCTCGCTGGAAAGATTAAGACAATATTTTTTCTGGATGGCTTACAATGCGGACCGGTGGTCAATAGACTTGGTTTCCCTCTAGGGCAAGTTGAGGCCACTCGGTTTATTTGTGTGGTGTAAACTTGTTTATTTTTAATAGAAAATGGAATGGTCTTGCCAAGCTTAACAAAAAAAATATAAAATTTTATAATGAAGATTTTTTTTTTTTTTTTTGTAAATATAACTAATTCTATTATGGTACAAAAAAGTTACAGTGCCGGCATTACATTTGAGTTACATTTGCCACCGTGGGTCGGCAATCTGGACAAGAAGACATTGAGTCTGAGCCTGTGCTCAGTGAGCTCTCCGTGGACCTCAGACCATCGCTACAATAGTGTTCAAAACATCTAAAGTTGACCCATCCTCGCTCTGCTATCGCAGAGGAAGATTTACAGACTTTGTTCAGACGCTGGTTGATCATAAACGCTATTTAACATGACCATTACAGATTTACAGGCTAGGAGCCATGACAGAAAGACACATAACTGACTCGGACACATAACTGACGTGTACCAAAACTGACACATACCAATGACACGCTGTCAGACCTCTGGACGTCCACGCGGCATGCTCAGGTGTAAGGGCTGGGTGTCGCCTCCACTGATGGCGGGATGAAGTGGCCATCAGGTTCCTCCACCACCGGGCAGCCTGAGAATTCAGAAGTGCTGGAGTCTGAGTGCTGAAGTGCTGAGCCTCCACCACTTGGTCCAGCAGCGTGTCGCGCCTTTTCACTCTCGGCCTCCACAGGCTGAGATTGCTGCTCCCTGGTAGACGAAGGTGGAAGTAGAGCTGCTGGGTCGCCCGGCCTGTCATGGTGCTCGCATTTTTCAATGCGCACCGAGACGAAGTACACTGCGTTATCCATGATGCAGGAGTGCCTGAAACGAGTGGCAGAATGACCCCCGAACGGACAAGCCATGGACCGCCCTCTGCCGCGCCCTCTTCCTCATTGCTGTGGCGGGCGAGTGCCTTCTGAGGAGTCAGAGGATTGAGGTCCAGCGGCCACAGACCTAGCTCTCGAACCCCCCCTCCTGCAGGCGCCCCTCTGTCGTTCTCTCGGCATGTTGCCCTCTCGACGTTGTCAATGCTGCACTGGGGAAGCCGCGCAGGAGAGCCAACACAACTATTCTTCCAAGACCGAGCTCGGGCCGGTAAGAAAATGGTGCCCAGACAGAAAACAAGCCAGGCCCGACCAGTTAACCAGGTGGAGCAATTCCGACAGACCTTGCGAACAATTCTGGGAGCCAAAGCATTCAGGAAGGCTGCACTATGGGCGTTCTGACTCCTTTTGCCCCTCAAAACCACCAGGCCGCACCAGAAATCAACTAATACGCTCAGGATGAAGCCTGGTTGCTCAGAACCAGAGCTTCTCCCATCGGCACAATGAACCTCTCGGCACATCGATCCAGAACCCCAGTCAATTAAGCCTGTAGCAGCGTTGGAGGGACGGTAATTAACGCTGGCCGGACGGCTTCGAGAGCCTTCGGTCCAGATGTCACGAGGCGGCGGCCACTTGGCTGTTAATGCGACCGTCCTCGCCCATAAAAGCCTAGCTAACAACCGCATCTGGGATAATGAAGATTTTATTATTGAAAATATAATTTTACAATTAACTTTGCTTCTATAGTAGTGTTTACTTTGACAAATGTTTATAAAAAAAAACTACAGTAAATCCATCTTAAGCACAGATCTAACATGATCTGAAAGGGATAAATTTCTTCTAGTACGAACTTCTTTTAAAATGCAAAATACAATGTGTAATTTTTTATTGTTTGAATTGTATTTTTGAATGCAATATAGAATACATAGCCTAAAATGAGACAACTTAAATTATACTTTTCAAAAGTTTTAATTATAAAATTATTTTTCAATAGTTTATAGGATATATACATAATTTTTAAAAAAAATATATAAGATATACATAATTCAATTAAAATATTTTAATACATGTGCATTGAGGACATAAAAATAGATTTATTTTTGTTATTAATATATTTTTAAGTAAAAATTAATATTAATTTGTATTAAATTTTTTATTTGTAACCTATATTGAATATTTTACTATATACGATATCAAGAAAAAATCTTTTAACATTTTTTTCTATGTATATATATGAAGTTGATATTGACATAAATTAGATAACAAAGATGTTCAAATAATTAATTTAAAAACTGTGTTGAAATATTTTTGAAAAGTATAAGGTTTAAATATCTTAATCACATATTAGTTTTACTTATAAGTATTTCACAGCAAACTATATGAAATTATATGGAAAAGTAAATAAACATGTATATCATATTCACTTTTTCTTTTTTGTTACCAACATAGGTCCCGCCAAAGGAATCCTATTTCTTTACTTGCAATAGTTATTTATTTATTTTTTAGATTTTTTAAAATATTTATTTTCTTTGATATGAACAAAATTTCAATTTTATGATAGAGAAACACGTTCATACATTATAGAATAAATCTCAATATAAAAAATCTTTTGTTTTTATTTTAAGATAGATATATATTAATTATGCTCAATAACAAATATAACAAATATCTTATTTTTATTTAAAAAAAAACATATGTAGATAGATGTATATTAACTATGCTCAATAACAAATATAACAGATATCTTATTTTTATTTTAAGAAAAACATATGTTAACGGTAAGTTAAGCACTAATAAAATTACACCTCTCAATTATACTAACTTGTAAAATAAATTTTTAAACTCAATAATTTTTTTTTCATAAAATAATTTTTAAACTCTGTAATTTTTTTCATAAAATACGTTTTTAACCATTCACGTATTTTTTCTCAATAGGCGTCTTCATTTACCTGCTTGGTAACGCGTAACGATATTTTGGGTCAAGCAAAGTCGGTGTATGCCTATAGTCTTTCCAAGATCAATATAAAAGTTCATTAAGAAATCAATGTTTAATCAAATATAACATAAATGTTTAATTTATTAAATTTAATATAAAAACCTTCTCTCATACCTACATACATATAATTTATTAAAAAGAACACATCTATTACAATCGTACTTCGTGCTGGCACACGAACTAATAAAACTGTGACATACAAATATATTCTGCTGCTTCTGCTCCTCGTTCATATTCATTCAGCTCAATTCGCGTCTTTGTGAACCGGCCAACAGGATTTGATGTATCTTGCGTTCACACAATGCTGATTTCTTTTCATGTTTATTTTGATGGTTGGTACTTGTTTATTTAAAATGTTATTTAAATATTTATATATAACAAAATAGGCATCAATGGAATATAAATATCAAAACATTTTACTCTTTTACATTAATCAAATAATTTTTTTTAATTAATTTATTAATATTTTAAATTATTATTATCATTTATTAATACTAAATAAATCAATCGAATTGTAACCCTCCTCACATATTACAGTATTTTTCTCTCTTAATAATGCAAACACACTATAATTACAATGTTCCATTAACTTAATACACACATCATTCCAAGGTAACTGATTAAGGTTGAAAAGTTAATTAAGTTTGCGGTACAGGTTGTCCGACGTATCTTTATTGGACGTCGCATGGATCCACGCCAAATGGCAATTGCATCGTTATGGTGGCGTTATACTACTGAAGAGGTAGACTGAGTGGATCTGCCACTTGTGGCTCCGCCTTAATTGCTTGACAGCCCGTTCTGATTGCTCTGGCCAGAAAAGTCAGGTGCATTAAACGCTAAGGATTCTCTGTTACAGAACATTTACTCCTTTATTTCTTCCTACCTGCATGGAGGACCTAACTCCCAAACAATTCCTCCAGGTGCTCGTCTTTCTCTTACTCAATGCAGCTCCTACACAGGTAAGGAAGGAACTTTGTTGTATGATGATTTACTTCTGGTCAAATATTGGTCCCAATTCCAATAGGTTTAACTTCAGGTATGCCATCGCAGATAAAACCTTCTATCATGCGATTTCAACGAAGTTCAGAGGCGGGAGACTTCCTAACAAGGCAATTCTGTCATCAAACCCTCCAGTGGCTTGCAAGCTGAAGATTTCCTTTCGTCTTTGGTTAATTTTTGAAGTATTTTAATTATTTTGGGTAGCTTAGATATTCAGGTTGGTTGCCAGCCTTATGCCGAGGCTCGGCCAGCTCTTTAGTTTGAGACTGCTAAGAACTATGGCATTTTTAGTTTCGGTTAAGATGGATCTGCACCAGCACTTCGTCTGGCTATTTTTGCTATTAAAGGTTTTTAACCCAGCTTGTGAGATGTCCATACTGTATTATTGTAACTACGAATCGGACAGTCTTTTTAATATTTAATATCTTGCTTGGAGATTCTTATTCTCAGTTAAGTATTTTAGAATTGAATGCTACGTGGCTGATTGGCTCTTGGTCCTTTCTTCTGAAATCGATTGAGAGCCATGACGGACCTCCGCGATTCTGTCATGATTTCATACATTTTAGTGAACTTGGTCAATGACTAATGGAAAAGGGTTTTACAGTCTTCGACTTCACGTTCACACTTAGTAATTAAAGGAAGGAGTTGTCTATAATGCGACTTTTTGGAGATTCTGGTGACGGAATCCGGCAGAAGAAATGAGGTTAAATCTTGATTTTTAGCAGTTAAAATGGTTTTTTAACTACATATTTGGATTCAGCGCCATGAAAAACCCCTGGGAGCCATTGATTGTGCAGAAACTAGCTATCAAACTTGGGATTCCAATGAATTGAGCCGGATTTTGACCGGAAAAATCCGCTGGAAAAGCTTTCAAAAAGTCGCGTTATATGATGTTTATGGTTAAAGATATGGGTTAAATCTCTGCGAGCTCTATGCATTTCTTTAAATACGATTTGGGGCTCTGTTGTAAAATTGCATTTATTTCTTATAATTCTTAAACTGCTCCTCATGTTATTTACTTTGAGTTTGATGGTAGAAGAACTACCTTACAAGGGTTTCGTAATCATTTTCTTGTTATTTTTGGAACTGTCTAAAACTATATACTTTAGTAAACATATGAGTAAACAGATTTTTAGAAGTAATGAAATTGACAATATACATTTTTGGCCATAGATTTTATAAAATAGTATCAATATTTGTCTTAATCATAAAAAGCAATAGAATCTACTTACTAAATATCTAGTTGAAAAAGAAACAAAATATATTTGGTAATTTAGTCTTGGCTAAGAGTAATGCTTTTCTCGTAATGAATACTGAGCACAAAATTTTTATCACTTATTTGTTTCTGCTTGTTTATAATTATATAAATACTTTAGCTTCTTGGAAGGTCTCACCAACCAGCATATAAATACTTTAGCTTCTTGGAAGGTCTCACCAACCAGCCACGAACTTGGCAATTACGTCCAGAGTCCCCCTCCAAGCACTTCCTGCTCCTGACAGTTAAGAGTCCCCCTCCAAGCACTTCCTGCTCCTGACAGTTAATACGCAGACTGTAGTCTGGTATCTTGGGCTTCAGGACCATGGTCTAGCCTCAAGTTGCATACTAGTATCTTGGGCTTAAGGACCACGGTCTAGCCTCAAGTTGCATACTAGTTCAACTGTTATCCACAGATATCTCCCACTGGTTACTTGTGCCCAGCTCAAGGAAAAATATGAGCAACATGTCCAACATGTCCTTGCTTGCACAGTCCCCCTCTCCACCCCTCTCCCTTTCCTCCTTTTTGGAAGGGAAATATGGTAAATTGTGTCTAACTATCTAAGGAGTTATGTGACTGTTTCAATCAGTTCTTTAACAAATTGTTTAAATTCCTTAATAAAAAAATAACAAGATGTTATGGCTTTTCAGCGTTAATACTTTAACAATCTATGTTAAGCAAAGTAAGAGTTTTAAAGTAATACGTAAAACTTGGTAAAAAAAATAAATGTTTGTGTAGCATAAGGTGTTATAGCTTCCCCCTTTATGAGGAACAACATCTCTGGTGTTATTCTAAGAAAATAATGTCGGATAGGCTTTCTGCATAGTCTCCTCTTTTTCCCAGGTAGCTTCTTCTGGGCCAAAGTGCTTCCATTGCACTTCTTCTGGGCCAAAGCGCTTCCATTGCACTTTAACCTGGGTGATGTCTCGTTTCAGCAAGGTGGTTTCTCTCCAATCGAGAATACAAAGAGTTTCTGCAAGAACCTCTCCCTCTAGTTTGACCTGCACATTTTACAATTTGCTATCAGAATTGTACAAAACAACAATTCAATGTTACCTATTCAGTTGTTTTATTACATGTATATTTTCCTAGTTAATTACATGTTGAGTATTGTACAGATATTTTTTTTTTAACAAGGAGACATGGAAGACATTGTGGACCCGGATATGGTTGGGGAGTGCTAATTTGTATGCCAATGGTCTGATTCATTCCAAGATTTGGAATGGTCCACAGTACCGGGGTGCTAACTTGGCACAACCCTTCCACTGTAAAGTACTTTTTCGAGGTTTGACTTTCAAATACACATGATCCCCCAACTGGGATTCTTTATGTGTCTTTTTCTTATCTGCATAAATATTTTTCCTATCCTAAGCAGCTTTTAAGTTCTATTGGATCTTTTTAACTACAGCCTCAATTTCAGCTAACATATCATGTCCCAATGCTAACTTATTAAGTGGACTATTCCAATCTGTGGGTACCCTGCACTTTCTTCCATACAACACCTCAAAAGGGCTAATGCCCAATGATTCGTGATGTCTGTTATTATAGGCGAACTCTACCAGGTGGAGGTAATCCTCCCACATGTGTGGTTGTTGCATTATGAACATCCTTAACATGTCTTCCAGGACTTGATTCACTTGCTCTGTTTGGACATCCATCTATGGATGGTAGGCAATATTGAATTAAATCTTAGTACCTAACCCAGAAAAGAGGGTTTTCCAAAATGTGGATGCAAATTTTACATCTTTGTCAGAAATTACTACCCTAGGTATCCCGTGTAACCGGAAGATTTCCCTCATGAATTTGTCTGCGATTTCTACAGTCTTGTAGGTGGATTTCACATGTATGAAATGGGCAGTTTTGCTTAATGTGTCCACTACCACCATAATTAAGTCATGTTGTTTCTTAGTGTAAGGTAACCCTATGATCAAGTCTAGAATGGTCGTCTCCCATTTCCACTTGGGAATGGGTAATGGCTGCAATAGACCAGTGGGGTGCTGATGTTCCGCCTTCACCAGCTGGCACTCCAAACATTTTGATAGGTATTCCCCAACATCCTTCCTTAAACATGGCCATAAATAATTTTTCCTTATGGCAGACAATAGTTTATGGTATCCTGGGTGAGCAGTGTAAGCCTTCCTATGAAATTCATCCAATAACAATTGTTTGACAAAATTTTGGTTGGGAACATATACCCTATTTCTGAATGTTAACATTTTTTCTCTGTTTATACCATAATTAGACTGTTTCCCTCTCTTTTGAGCTTCTGATGCTTACTACCAAAGGAATGCATGTTCTGGGTCTTTGAGGGGTGCTTCTCTAATGATTTCAGGAAGGTTAGATTGTATTTGACTAAATTGTATTTCGTAGAAACAATGCATTTTCCTCCTTAATGCGTCGGCCACTCAGTTTTCTTTTCCCTTAAGGTGCTTCATTTTGAAGTCAAATTCGCTCAAGAATGTGGTCCATCTAGCATGCCAATAATTTAAATTAGAATGGTTAAAGAAATTTGTAAGGTTGCTATGATCGGTTAATAACATAAATTTATTTCCTAGGAGGTAGTGTCACCACATTTTGGGCGCATGTACTATTACAGTCAACTCAAGATCATATGCAGAGTATCATTGCTCATAATCTTTTAATTTGCGTGATTCATAGGCTATGATCTTCCCTTCTTGTGTTAATACACCACCAACACCCTCCTTTATGCATCTATGCAAACCACAAAGGACTTTTCTGGATCTTCTACTTTTAGCACTCGTGCAGTAGTAAGTAATTTCTTTAATTGCTCAAAACTTTGTTGACATTCCGTTGTCCATTGGGAGGCACACCCCTTTTTCTGTAGCGAGGTCATAGGAAAAGCTATTTTTGAAAAGCATTTAACGAATCGGCGATAATAACCCGCCAAGCCCGAAAAGGATCTAGTGTCAACAATGTTTTTCGGAGTGGTCCATTCCTTTATAGTTTTAATCTTTTCTGGATCCATCGCTATTCCCTCAACTGATGTAACATGGCCTAGGTATTGTAAAAATCCTTCCTTTGAGTAATGTGGCTTCTTTTATAACTAGAGGTATGACTCTTCATATTCGCATGGCTCTTGAACTTCCTATATGACTTTTCAACTTCTAATGACCTTTAGACTTCTAAATAACCTTTGGACTTCCAAAAAACTTTTAAACTTCAACATGACTTTTGGACTTCTTTGTGTTTTTGGACTTGTATATGTGACCTTAGGACTTCTCCATGTGGCTCTTTTGTCCTTATATGACTCTTGGAATTGAACATATTTACATTTACAATGATTGCAAAATTAATTATTATTTCCACATCATCATGTGGCGACAACATGACAACCCACTAACATTAATGACATGGACCCATAATGATTTATGATATGGAATTTCTTGAGAGAGACAATGATGCCACCTATGTCTTCAATACTTGCTACATATTTCTCATTGTTGTTGTCATCTACCCTCCAAACGGTTTTGAGATCACTTGGAGTCTTTATGGATCACTTTGTTCATCAGAATCTGATGTTATTTCACTTGTCGTAATCATGTGTTCTTTTTCCTTTGAATGATTTATTGGGCTGCTTCCTTTAACATATCTCCTTATGCATCCTTTCCATGTTGTCCTAATGACCTCTGCAAGTAACATCACTCATGGAAAGAAAACATCAGCCTGAAAATATCTTATTCTATCATGTTTCATGAAAACTTTCTATTTGTGAATCAACAATGCGCTTATAAAAGGAAGAGGAAGATTTTGGGTGCAGGGAACATTGATAAAGAACAAGGGCTTATGTGTTGGCCACTGGGGATGCATTTTGCGCTTTTCTTAGAAGAGGAAGCATGATGGAGCTCACTATAAGTAAGGAAACTGATTGTGGATTGTTGATGAGTTGTGCACTCAACTGGGAAGTCTTGGGCATAAGGAGGGCATAGGGTGCACTGCCAAGGCACAAGGGAGAGTTGACTGATCATTATTGGTGCATCGTGTGATCAACTGGGAGAGAGGGAAAAAGGAGGTTGCAGTTTAGAAGGACAATGAAATTTTGATTCTTGAGAGTGTGGTGTGCACTTGGAAGGGAGGCAACGCTGGGAGTAGGGTGCAAGGTGTAGTCTCGACAAACAAGGAGGGTCTAATTAAGCCTTGAGAGTGCAGAGTGTGCTCTCCCAAGCCTATTGGGAAATCTTGTGAAAACCAAAATTTATCTAAGCCTAAAAGGGGGTCAAAGCATGGAGTTGGGTTACACTTTTTGGTGAAACGAGGGCATGCTTTAGTGAAAAAATGATGCTTGATCGAGAAATTTTAAGCGCTCAATCGAGCAATTTTTAAAAGCTCCATCGAGTTGTTGAGGCACTTAAAAATAACTCAGTCAAGCGTTTAAACAAGCGCTCGTTCAAGTGCTTAAACAAACCCTCGATCGAGCTCCCGTGTAACTCGTGTTAGGAGCTCGACCAAGATTTGAAGCTCGATAGAGCCTCAAGGCTGAAAATTTTAAAATTTATATAAATATCAATAACGACATGCAAACTTATTTAATAATTAAAAAAAACAAACTTAATTACTCATATTGGATGCTTCTATGATTCATGATTTAAGCCAAGCTCCTCTCGAGAATAACGTTTTGAACCTCTATCCAGGTTCATTATTAGGACAAGGTTGGAGAGAAAGATCAACATATCACCAATTTACATCAGAGATGCAACAATAATTTTTTAATAGTAAAAAAGAAAAACAATATAAAATAAAAAGAAACGTTAAGGGATCCAAATAAATAATTAAAATGAGTAATTTGTTTAATTACTTATTTGTAAATTTAATTTTTATTTTTATTTATCCAACATTCTGAAATGACTTTGATAATTATTTGACGCTAAGATTTCTATGTGATTTCTCTAGAAGATCTTGGCTTAAATTTAATTACTAATTAAATTTGAATAGGTAACTAAAAATGGTGTGAATTAATTTCTAATTACATTTCTAACCTTTTGGTGTATAGATTTCAAAAATGTTTCTATCCCACTTGCAATTGAAATTGTAATATTTTTTATTTATAGATTTGGTAACTGAAAATTAGATTTTACTACGATTTAAATTTTAAATTTCATATTATAGAACTTTAAATAATAAATTTTGATTAAACATAAGAAAATTTATCAAATTCATTTTAACAAATATTATAATTTTTTATATGAATAAGTGTAACATTGGAAATGTATATTTTATAAAATTCATTAAAAAGTTAATAAATACAATTCCCTTAGTCATAATAATATCTATTAAAATCAAAATTATATATAGATACTTGTTAATGAAAAAATGAATGCAATAATAATTAATATAGTTGTAATGGATGTAATGGTATATGCCATTATAAATCTCTCTCAACCTGTAAAATGTGATTGCACTCAATTAAGTCCTTAGCGAAGTAAATATAAAAAAAAATTATTCAATGTATAATTTTAAAATAATAAAAACATAACAAGATCATAAATTTTAAAACAATATTTGACTAATTTGAATTTGAGTAATCTAGATTTAAATTTGTGTGAAATTATTTTTAAAATAGTAATATTATAAAATTTAGTTTAGTTTGGTTTGTTGTTTTATTTATTTATTTATTATAATTTGATTTATTTTTATTGAAAATTTCAACATAAAAAAATTATATATATATTTATTGTAGATGCACCTATATGCCTTATACGCCCTATATGCCCTTGAGCATTTTGTAAAGCAGTGGGGATGTAAGTCAATACCAACAACACCAAAATAATGATTTTCTCAAATAAAAAGAAGCAGAGCCAACATACATTCTTCTTTGAAGGAAACATTCTTGAAGAAGTAAAGGAATACAAGTACAACGGGATTGATTTCAACAACAAGCTTAATTGGGAGCACTGTAGAAAGAAGATAATTTTAGGAGGGTGGAAAGCATTATATGCTCTTCAAAACAGATGCAGGGAGGCAGGGTTATGGGATTAGAAAACAATTAAAGTGCTTTTTAGGCTCCTAGTCTATCTAGTGATATTCAATGGGTGTGAATTATGGGCTAGCAGCATCCCTCTCTCAAAATGGAAGCAAGTTGAGAAAATCCAAAAACACTTGATCATGAACAAGTTTAAAATAAAATGTTTGGTTTCTTATGAGATAATGCTGAGTGAAACAAGAGCAACTTCCATCGAAGCAATTGCTATGGTGTGTCTCATAAGGTATCTTCAGAGAATTGAGCAAATGGGAGAAGGTAGATGGCCTAAAGCTATCTTCAATGAAGGAATGAGCGAAAAAAAGAAATCATGGATGAGACAAAACAACAAATGGATGCAAAAATGGAATATTTACATCAATGCATGTCCCACAAATAGCAAGGAGTTGAAGAGTTATGTTATGGAGAAGTTTCATAAGCACATATGGGGAAAAGGGTTGGGTAGAACGAAGAAGTACTATGTTCAAGAATTTAGCCCCACATATGATCTCCAACAAAAAGAGTACATTGGAGCTAACTTTCCATGGAGAGCAAAGATTCTTATCGCTCAATTAAGAACTAACTCGCATTAATTAAGATGCGAAACAGGTCGGTGGAAAAGACCTAAAGAAGCTTGGGAAGAGCGGGTGTGTACTTTTTCACTTATGGGACAATGGAATTGGAAAAACACTTCATTTTGGAATGTGATGCTTTTAGAGACATCATAGATAGTTACAACAACATGTTAACTTCGGTTCCTTGGCATTGTCTTTTCAGTGAGGGGACTGTTAGAAGGTTGGGTCAGTGCATCATCAATTTGAATAATAAGAGGATTGAATTGCAAAAGACAAAAAACAGGGAAGCTAGTGGTCCCATAGACTATAACTAGTCTCATGAACGTTAAAATTTCATTCATTCATTCATTATAAAGATGTTTTTATCTGATGCTTCTCCTCAAGTGCATTTGATTATAGCACTGTGGGTTCTCTTCCATAGATTGTCCTCATTTATAAGTTACTTGCATAGATCCATCTTAAATCTAGATCTGTTAAGTGTTGTGAGGGATCAAGTCTCTCAAGATGCATACATCTTGAGAGACTTGATCCCTCTCAGCGTT
Organism: Pinus taeda; assembly: GCA_000404065.3. Classification (NCBI taxonomy): domain Eukaryota; kingdom Viridiplantae; phylum Streptophyta; class Pinopsida; order Pinales; family Pinaceae; genus Pinus; species Pinus taeda. The sequence goes on from APFE030782926.1 coordinate 60,203, forward strand.
TGGTAATCTGGAGTTAAGATAGATCTATGCTGGTTCTTAATAATATTATTTTATATTTATTTGAATTTCACATCTATATATAGAAATATTCTTATTTTTAATTTTATTAGAATCTTGACAATACATATAGTTACATATGTTAGAAAATTAGAAAGGTAGAAATATTTTCTTCTTTTGATAATTAATTGTGATTTCTTTGTAATCTTATTAACTTCTTTTATCTTCTTATTATTAAGCAACTACCAAAACCTAAATGTATGAATATCAAAATAACAAGGACACACGGTGTAGGCTCTCAACCAAAGCAAAACCCCTCTTCTAGGGGAAATCCCAAAAATTCACCACTTCCTTTAGAACCAAATCAAATGAGACGACCAAGACCCTTTTACCAAGCTAAAGTCCTCCTGCAATCCACCAAGTCAACCTCCCAAGAAAGTTAGTCAAACTTAGTCAAGTTCTCCACAAGTCAAACTTCTTTAAACTCAGTCAAACTTCAGATCCCGGCTTCCTGCAACAGAATTCCAGCCTGTACTATAGACCTACAACTTTCGGTCCTCCTACAACTCAAAAATTTTGCACGTGGGATAAGTTCACAAGTTTTAGGTCTTCCTTTCTTCGCTAGGGTTTCTTCTTGCTTTCCTTATCTATCCCACTCTTTTTCTTCTTCTCAAGGTTGCAGATCCAATCCTCTTGAGATAGAATTTTATCACAGCTGCAATAACCTTAGCCAATACTCTCATGTGTGAGAGAGAGAGAGATATAAACTTCAGATTTTGTCTTCTTCTTTTGTCTCTTGTTTATCCTAGACCTTTGCTTATCTTCCTTGTTGTTTTACTTTAGATCGAACTTGTTATTCATTAGATGCCACAATTGGTCGAATGCTTGCTTATATAACCTTCAAGGGTGGTCGAATCCCTTCAATCGGGCCAACTTGCTAGATGACGAGACCGACTTGGTGGAGGAGGGTAAACTTACATTTTTTATAAAAATACAAATTTCTTTCTTGACACAAAAAGCCCAAGATGGGTCTAGGACATGATAACATAATCTATGACACATAACACAACCCTAGAAGCAAAAATGGGTGCTTATACCTAGAAACATAATAAATAGAGCATGAAACCCATGCTTATAAAAATAATTTTCTTTGATCTTTACAATAACTTTCCTTTTTCTTTATGTTGACAAATGCATAAGATTACATTAGACAACAATTATGAAGACCGATAATAGTTACATTTCTCAACAACATATATGAGCTTTCACATGTTTTATAAAAAAAAATTTCTTAATTTAATTGTTTAATGTGAGATGCATAGAATTGATATATACATAGCTTAGAAAAATCGTTTATTAAATTTTCATATACTTATTAAATAAATTCAAATACTAAGGTCCAAAATATAATTGTTACAAATATGAACCATTATTTTAATTTATATGGTAAAATGGATCTTAATTTTTAACTACTATTTATATTTTATATTAAATTTATTGAGTTTTGATGTGTTTTAATTATACGTGCTGACATATAACATTTACAAATATACATCGTTATTATTTAAATTTATCTTAATGTGATATGCATGTTATGATTTTTTGCTCGAAAAAGTTTGTAATTTTATTAATAAAAAAAAAATTACAATATAACAAATGTAATTGAATCGATTTATTATTTTTATTGCTTTTTACTTTTTATTTCATTTTTAATTGAGTCGACATTATTATTTATTATGATTAATTTTTTATCTAATGCTTCATTTTACAACCACACAACATCTCCCTGATGCTGGGTTGTAGAGCACCTCTTGGTGCAATTAAAGTTGCGACAAACCATATTGCTGTCGTGCCAAGCCATTCTTGTATATTGTGATAACCTTGCATTTTTTCCTATGGAAAATCTTGTGGAGAAGCTTGAGTGATGCTTCCACACATTCATGGATTTCATCCCTAGAAAAACTGTTGGCGTAGACTAGTACACCTCACCCAAGGGGATTCAAACCAAGCACCTGCTGGCACAGAACTAGTAAAATGCCTAGTATCATTGGCTTCAACTTGATGAGCTAACTCCTTAGTCTATAATCATTTTATGTAAGCAATATTTGAGATTTGGGTGTGGCAAGGGACCAAAATCTAACCACCTTAGTTGCATGAAGCAATGAAACATTTTGGAGTTTTTGAAATGGGTATGTTTAGAAATGTCACCTCCCAATATTGGTAACATTGACTGAAACGTCAAATAATCATATATAGAATATAATAAAATATATAATATATAATATATATATAATATAATATATATATATATAATATATATATATAACAATATATATATATATATAAGAAATTTATTAAATAGTGAATAAACAATTATTTGCAGAAAAATGGATAAGACCCATAGATGACAATTAGAAGGAAACCAAGATATAATAACTCTCATAGAAGATTCAACATGGTCAATTTCGCCAAGTTTTGGAGTTTTGGGGACGGATGGCTCGAAATACCAGGTTCCTAGAAGTTTCGTGCAACATAGAATTGTGGATTTGCTAGTGTACATATTATAAATATATATAATTAAAAAGAATTAAGAATGTCTCCTAGAATGGACTGACCAAGCTAGGTTATCATAGCATTTACAACCAGCTGAACACCAACTTATCGTCAATGATCTAATTTGGCCTTATTGAATGTGGAAATTTTCTATAGGAGGGTTGTGGAAGAGCATGTGGAGTGGAATAGTACTTAATACTACTTAAGGTGATAAAAGGTGTAATGTTATTAGAATTGAATTGGAAAACCTTGTGGAATGGGAACTAGTAAAAAAATGGGACCGAATACTGGTTGACCAATAATACAAAATATTCATGTTTTAAAGGAAAACATATATATTCATGTCCCTCCATATGAATCCAAACCATTTATACACAAATAAGCAAAATTTCTCATTTTTATAGCATGTAAGGGTGCACATAACCAAAATAGAATCAAGTGCAATCCATCTTTGAATCAAAAATACATCAACAAATAGGATCTAGATGGCCTCTAACATCCAAAGAAAATAATGCTACAATAAATACCTAGATATCATCAAAATCATTGCCTATATGCAGATCTTTGTCATGAATATAGCCCTCTAAGCATTAAAATAAGATAGAAAAAACATAGCATGTCAAGTCAAGATTTTGTTTGAGTGATGGGTACATTTTTAGTAGAGTCATGATAGAGGAGTTTGACAACCAATGCCACAAAAATCAATGTACATAGAGGGCATGGTGCTCTTGATTAAATACTAGTTCCATACCCTCATACATGACAAAATCCAATAGAAACGTTGCAATCCCCCAAATCTTGAAATCCTGAAAAAGTGTTAAGAATGTTGGATTTTGAGTGAGATCTAAATTTCTACTTTCCCCATATGAAATCCAATAAGGTTGGAACCGCTCTCAAACATCTTGAGTCATTTCGTCGTAATGTTAAAAATTTAATCATTTTCATCCTTTTACTTTAAGAATTTAACATTACCATAATTGCATAACAATACTAGGGCCATAGGTAGAGCTGTTATCTGCAGATTCAATGGGTTATGGCCCAAATTAGAGGACCTACATCAGTGGGTATTCACCACTTGGACCCCTAACTGTGATATTTACTTATGCTCTAAGGAATTTTTATTGTGCAATTTGATAGACAGAAATATATGGAATTGACTCTAAATGAGGGGCCATGGTTTTGGGGCAGAGCAAGTCTCTTCGTAACTCCATGGTTTCCAGAGTTTGACGCTACCACAATGGTAGTCTTGAAAATGTCGGTATGGGTGAGACTACATGATCTCCCCATTCTTTTCTGGCATCACCAAGTATTAGAGGGTGTTGTAAATACATTCGAAAAGTTCATAAAGATGGATCTGGAAAGAACCGAAAAAGGAATTTTCACTTTTCCTAGAATCTATGTAGAGGTAGACCTCATTAAAGGTCTACCTGATCACAGTAGCTTGACTCATAATAGTTTTCAGTGGACCCAACCATTAGATTTTGAAAACACGACATTCAGGTGTTTTATCTACTTTTAAACATGACATTTGTAAAACACATGTCCAAAAGTTAAGAAAGTTACAAAAAGGAAAAAGAGAGTCCCAAAAGCCAAAGGGATGGCAATTTCTAGACCCTCGCCTTTCAGAAGAAGAAGAAGAAAAAATGACGGAGAACCCACCAAACATGGATGTATAGAATCAACAAGGCACACAAGTGGGCAGGGGAGTTGAGAATTAGCGCGATGTCGATAGTCTCTCCAAGAAAGGAACCCCACTAGCAGTGATCCCAATACTAGAGCAACAAAACGAGGAAATACACAAAATTCATGGTGCGGGTGGCACAAGGAGAACACATAGCTCTGAGACTTCAGACTCGAATAAAGAACTACCCATGCAAATTGATGGTAAAGAAATGAAAATTGTAATTTTTGAACCCTTGGGGGTTGGCAAAAAGTTTAGATGTAGAAAAACAAAAAGGAGAAGCTTAGTGATTTTTCACATAAGTAACTCTGACACTTTTATATAATTTATACCACATTTTCTATCTTTCTTTACTGTTTCATAAGTCGAAATACTTATATGTCTGAATTCAATATGCATCTAATCTGACTTCTAATGCACACACACAATTGTTGTGTCTATAGAATGTAATTTATCATCCAATGAATAAAATTACATTTTTTTTTCTTTGGATAAAAATACTAGGGGCATAGGTTGGCCTAGGGTAAAATTAGAAGCGGGCCAACCAAATGAAAACAAATAGTCAAAAAGTTTAAGTTGCCTCGCGTGGGTATAGACTGCACTAAATGTTGTAAATTGGGTAGCGCGGAAGGTGTTTTGAGTGGGGGCAACCCACCAAAAGTTAGTGGGTTGGGAAAAATACCCAAGTGGTTGAGGTTTTGACCCAAAGTTGTGGGCTTGAGACCCAATTTAATTAATTGTTTATTCTAATTTGTTTTCGAGTTGTTAAATGAGGGTTTTGTATTAATAAGGAAAACACCCAAGATCACTCACTTGCGGAGAGAGGGAGGCTAAAGGACCTAGCCACAAATCTACCTTAGAGGAACTGCAGTAGCAAGAAGAGAGTTAGATTTGAGTGCTAGAAGGTCATCACTGGAAGAAAAAAGTTAGATATGTGATACAGAGAAGTAGATCTAGTAGATCGAGAAGTTGTAGCATGATTGCAGAGGGACTGATTGCCAAGGACAACAAAAATCTGAGGACCTTGAGATGAAGGCACTAAGCTCATGTATGCATTTGATTTATTGGGAAGATTGAAGATCTAAAGGATCAAATATCAAGCCCTAGATCAGTCAAAGGACAAATTGTGTATTTTTTTGTATATTGATGTATAATAGTTTGTATTAGGGTTTATGAAGGGCCTTGATGCCTAATAAGTGATCTCTAGTGTTTTCTTATTGATGGACTAATGAGAAATGAGATTTGGGCTCATATATTCTTGTGTACTAGTGTTGATTTCACTGTTGTTATATTTATATTGAGCAAACTTCTTTTTGTGTTATGTATCTTCAGTGTGTTTATGATTAAGTCTAGACATAAACCAGATCTGTGGTACAAGGGAAATTTCAATGTGGTATCAGAGCCAGGTTTGAAGAGCACATGGATCAGAGTGTACGTAGGAAGCAAAGTGAGCCAATGAAGGTTGTGTAGACAAAGAGGGAGTCTAGCTTCAAAGGGAGATTGTGAAGGATTGTTAGCTGCCCTATGGAAGTTTGAATCTTTAGGTTCTAATGAGATAAAGGAGTTTTCAGTCAATACAAGAACAATCATGGACCATGTGATAACACTCATGGTGTAGCAAGGAAAAGTCATGCTACATGTGAGGGCAATCATGCACCATGCAAGATAAATCTTGGCCGAGTAATAAGGAAGATGTGACACTGCTGGCTCATGTGAAGATCCTGTCCTTGGTGAAGCCACCCGATGGTGTACGGTTGTGGATGTGATGTGGTTGGTAAGCCCAGCAGCTTCATGACCTCTACCAAAATGAGTTTCTCATGGCTCCTACTATCGACAATGAACTGTAGCAGGGAGCCCTTTACCCACATCTGGGAGTGAAAAGACGCTCCTCCTCCTCTGGATCTTTGGGTTCCTCCTTTTGTATCTTCGTGGTGGAAATGGTGGCGTTGGGCTCCGCATTGATAATCTGCTTCCCTTTGTCATTCCCCTTGTCGGGTTCTGACTTAGAGTCGAAACATGCATCTGATTCTGAAACCTTTAGCTAAGCCACCAGTGACTACGTGGCCCAACACTCACTTGTGTTGTGGGTGGAGCTCTTATAGAACTCACACCACTTGCCCATGTCCTTTTTTGGCTTCATGGTGCCATTCTTTGCTTTCAGCTTTCGCGAGTTGTCTTGGGCCACCCAGCCTTGGGTTTGTCCTTTGTTCTGCGGTTTGGGGGCACCTTTCCCTTGCTTCGAATTCGCAAATCCAATGTATCACTTCTTCTATTTAAAATTTTGCTCGACCTTGACGGCATATCAGTATGTCGTGCTGAGCGAGGGGATGTTCAGGAATTCTATTTATTCCTGGATGTACTTGTGTAGGCAACCGTGGTATTTGAGTACCAAATGCTGCTCTAAATCCTTGATACCCAACTTTGTGTGAAGGGTATGGAAAATATTGGTAAGCTCCAGCACGTCTTGCTCCCTCCCCTACCACAGTGTGGTCCACTTTATGTATTGATCTTCATAGCTTCCGACAGGGTAGTACTGCTCCTTGATGGCATCCCAGAAAGAATCCCAAGTGGGTGCAGCTGAAAATAGTGAGCCTGTACTTTCATCCTTCTTCTCGCAGTAGGTTTCCCACCAGTCCTTGATGTGGGGGGATACTTTAAGAAGAGCGAAAATAATATTTTCTCGACTCGAAAAATTATGAACCAAAAAATAACCCTCTAGTAGATTTAACCATTTATTGACAACCTCTGCGTCTATCTGACCCTCGAATATGGGAATTTCAAAATTAACGTGTACCTTAAATGGTGTGGCATTTCCAGAGTAGCTGTTGGAAGCCGATGTGTCAACCCTAGGTAGCCGCTGAAGGATCTGGGCAAAGCTGTCCATCATCGCGTTCCTTTATCGCTCGAGGGCTTCTTCGAGCAAGATTTTGATAGGAACTCCTGCCCCCTCGTCTTTCTTTTCATCTGCCATGGGAGGCCATTAGGATTTGCGAGGCTGGTTTTGTAAAGGTTCGACTAGTTCAAGCCCTAACTCCTTATATCCTGGCCTTGTTGGGGACATGCAAAGAAAAACAGAAAAAAATCAAACCACTCTGATACCTGTTGGACACCTAATCCTCAATGGGTTAGTGTGGAAGCCGATTGGACAAAAGGAGTCCAAGGGACCTTGGGATGTGAAACCCAACGGTCACCACATGTACTATAAATGTATATCAATTGTTAATAAAAATCATACTGCATGATTTATATTTCATATCTCTCTTGCTGTCCATGTGTGCTTAACATTGTATCAGAGTGGGCGATTGTTGGTCCTGCTCCAATTTGAGCCACTTTTTTTGTGGTCTATATATGTCAGTTCTGGGTTACCTGACCTCTGCCTCCAACCTCTATCTGCCATCCCTATGCTCTCTGTCTGATATTCCTCTGACATGGTATCTCTGCGCTCTTTGACTGCCTGGTTTGAACACCTGAACTGCTCTTTTTGAATGTGTTATGGTTCGATATTGAATGGTATGCGTAACGCTGTCCAGTGGTATCATCGTTTGGTTCATTGAATGGTTTATTGAACGTTGAATGGAATATGAACTGTTGTGCGCTTATTGAAATGTTATACGCTGTGGAATATCAACAGTTTTATTGAATGCTTTGGTATATGTGTTGAACCCAAATGGTATCTAAGTTTGGATGCAAGCCACTTAAACCCCTATACCACCTACTCAGTTTTCCTATGTGTTCTCCGCTATGTCATAATTGCGTCACTTAAGCCTAGCATTTCGTTGCCATTTCTCTGAGATGTCAAAACTCTATTTTTTATAACTCCTATTTTAAATTAGTCTCAGAACCGCGTTGGTTAAGCCTAGAATTTCGCTGCCATTTCTCTGAGATGTCAAAACTCTATTTTTGTAACTCATGTTTTAAATTAGACCTGGCTTCTCACCTGCAACCCTTGGACTTTCTTTCCCTTGCTCCAACGCTAGCATTGGCCCATGCTCCAATGCTCTGCGATCTTAATGTTCGCTCTACCATTTTTCTACTCCCGCTCAGACTTCCTCAACGGTTTCGCTCTATATTGCGACCGTTGCATCTTCTGAGACCAAGCGACATAACTCTAAGTCGATGTGGGCAAGCAGGAACCCCGCACCATATGCAACAGCCTTATCAATCACATTCTGCAAGACAATGAATTTAATTATTCCTGTGCTTCAACAACCACCTGGTCGGTGAGCTACATATTTTTGCATTCTATGGTTGTTGTAAAATGTTAGATGATACAGGGAGATTGGAACAAAACAAAATCTCGTTTTTCTTGGAGGCGATCATAAAAACCACGCAAACGCAGAACAGATGGGTTCAGGCCCTACGGTGATGTCGGACAGGTGACAACATTTTAGAAAATATGGTTGGAGTGCTCACTATGTTGAATAGTCTGAATGCAACCGCACGATGCACATGGTTTTGGGGTTTTATTGAGAATCTGAATGTGGGACAGTGAATCATAGTTCCAAGGTTTAGTGCTTTGGTTCTAGAATACAACATTCCTATTCTCTCATACCACTTGAGCACCACGCCTTGCATTAATATTAATACTGAATTTATATGGTATATTAACATTGATATATATTCTAACGTGCAATCATTGATTGAGTTCATGTGGATATGCATGGAATTATTTCTGCGTTGTTGTTTCACAAGCGACTGTGTGTTAAACTCCTACTGAGTTGAGGCATTGCTAATGGTGAGTTAAACTCCATCCACAGTCATTGTTAATTGGTGCGTACGTTTGAAGACTCCTCACAGTCGCAGTGTTTATGGGAGATCTTGCTCAGTACAAAGAAATTAGATGTGAAAATGAGAAAGTAGATTTGTGCAGCAAAATATTTTCTGTATTTGTGGGTAGGAATGCAGTTGGCAAGTGGTTTCGTAAGGAAGGATTGCCATCATTTTTTCTTTCAAGGTTTGGTATTTTATTTGAAGATCGGAAAGGTCCTGCAAAGTTGGTCTTTGTTGATGGAGACAATCTAAGGAGATGACCCTAGTGGAAGTGTGAGTTCCAGAACGGAGAAGAACACAAAGATGGAAGGCATGAAGATGAGGCAGCACCATGGATGGACTGGTTGAGAAGCCTCTTTGTACGCCGCTGAAAACTGCCTTTACTTTATCGGTTTATTTGTCTGTTTCCAGCTGTGTTATGTTAGCGATAGAATGGGATTTTTAAGACTTTATGACTGCCATAAGCATCTTCTTTCTGCTGAGTGTTTTTCACCTGCTCGGTCTCTGTCTAACTGCTGATTGAAATCTATGTCTTAAGTTTCTTCTTCTTCGCCTTTTTTGGAAGAGAGTCCTCTTTTGAAATATTAGATGCATCATTAATTCTTTTTCAAGGAATCGGTGGTCAATATCGTTGCTCTATGAATTGCCATACTACAATTCTCCATTGACATTATGGCCCAATCCAGATGAGTCAATTTGATCAGAATCTAGGATTGTTGGGAGACAGCGAAGACCTGAACCATAACTACTTTCTTCAGCCTTATCCACTTCATATTTCAGCTCCTTTGTAAGTAATGCATTTTGCCTACTATGGTTACTTCATGTAAATAAAGTGCAGGAAATTGAAGTTGTCAGCAAGCCCATGCCTGAACGATGGCATCTGGCTCCAAGAAGGTAGTGTTGTAGATTGACAGAAATTAAAAAAAAACAAGGCACTAAAAATACCAGTTGCGCCTTGTGGGCGAGGAAGGATTAGCTTCATTTGAGGTTCTCATGAGAAGGACATGAATTCAATTTTTAAATAGGTTGAGGTAGTATTTATTTATGTCTTTACATGTACCATTTTGCATTGGGAATCTACCTTTTGAGTTTCTCTCCAACAGTTTAAGCTCACTATTTTTAGCCAAATTTTTAAGTGGTATATGTTGAAAGTTGGTCTTAGCGGTTGCTCCAAAGCCTACCATTAAGGCTTGATATTGTTTGTAGAAGAAGATATTGCATAATTGCTCACACTCTTTATTTGCCCACTGCTAAGAAAAATGGCTAAGCTTGAAAGAATATTAGAGTTATTGAGAACTCTAATCGTATCCACTACTAACAGCGCAATCATAATCAATAAAGACATTATTGCTGACATTCAAAAATGTATACAAAATGCACAAGAAAAGATAGAGTTTTTGTACCTTGAGACAAATCTACACCAAGAAGAATTACACAAGTGGAGTCATCATTCTGAACTTGTTTCTGTTCAGAAGATTGAAATAGACTCCCATAAACAGCAAGACAATAATGTTACAGTTCATTTAGATAAAGTAGCAGTTGTACATGCAGATGCAAAAACTCAAACTGCACCTCCCAAGCCCATCATCAGACCTTGGGAACAGCTTGTCCACAACAAGCACAGAACTGATCTTGGATATGAAAAGGACTTTTCCTTTCATATTCCAGACTACGCCAAGCCCATTCAGTTTCAGAGTGCTGGATTCATTCATGACAGTTCACCTGCTCTTCATGACAGTTTAGCTTCAGCTGTTCTAGATTCTGCCCCGCTTCCACAACAACAACAACAACAAAAACAACACATCGTGAAATGCCAACACTGTGACCGAGTTGGCCATCTGAAAGATCACTGTTTTGATCTTCATCCATGTAAGCACTGTCATAAAACTAGCCATTCTTCACACAGATGCTTCAGCAACAAACGTCCTTCAAGAACAAAGATTCATCTTGGATGGATCACTTCTTGGCAATGGGCATCAACAGCCAAGAAGATATTCCAAACACATGTCAGAACTTGTTCCACAAGAATATTGAACAGTCTGCAATTGAAGTTTTCTCTCCATCATCTCAACCTTGTAATCTGATCAGGGGGGAAAATGATGGTCAAATCTACAAAGCTTCAAGAGTCACATCAAGCGAGCCTGAGCCACAACCTGCCCACACCATTTCAGAGTTGTACCAGTAGACAAAGCGATGCCCATAAACAGCCTTCAGTTGGAAATGTGACACTTCCTACTAGCACAGAAGACTCAGCCTTCTTGCCATTTGGGAAGAAGTTTCGGGAACAAAAATTCGGAGAACAACTTCCTCTAGCAGAAGACTCCAGCTTCTTGCCAGTTTTGGAAGAGTTCCAGGAATTGCATTAAGCATTCCGGAGTTGTTGGTCATCCTTAAACCATCACAGGTTGAGACTTCCCTTTTCAGGTTGAAGTTTTACCTTTTATGCGGGGTGAGACCTCCCTTTTATGGTTGAAGGTTTCCCTCTTTAAAACAATAGGATCGCTTCCTCTAGCAGAAGACTTCAGCTTCTTGCCAGTTTTGGAAGAGTTCCAGGAACTGCACTAAGCGTTCCAGTGTTGGTGGCCATCCTTAAACCACCGCCCTATTATACCAACATTTTAGAGAGCAC
>APFE030782939.1:0-27092 GCA_000404065.3 Pinus taeda
TATCTTCTGTTGATGTTTCAATTTTCTCAATTCATAAAGAGTGATATTAGCCCTAGTCTTTTTCATGTCATCAATAATGTTGTAGTCCATTTCATCCGAAACTATTAGTGTTTTTGATGGAGGTGTTTGATCTGGTTGGACTGGGCTAGATTGAGTCGCCTTCGTGGTTGTTTTCTTTGTTGCAGATTTTTCTTTTACTGTAGGGCTTGAGCCCTTCTGCTTGGGGGTAGTTTGGGGAGGATCAAGTTGGTTTTTTCTTTGTGTGCTAACCAGAAATGCTTCTTGATCTTCTTCTTGTGTGAGGATGAAATCCCACATTCCTTGTAGTTCCACAACTTCTTCATCATCGGGTTGTCCTTCAATGGTTCTCTCCTCTTCTTCCTCTTCTTCAGATTCGACATTTGAGATAGCGTTGGGTGGTTTCATATCCATTGAAGGGCCTCTTTTAAAAGTTCTGTAGGGCTTTTTCGAAGAAGTTTCTGCCACTTGTTTCTTTATGTCAATCATCTCATTGGACATGGTATTTAATACTTTCTGCAACCGTTCCAAATCGAAAGGAGCTTTTGTCTGTTTCTTCTTGGGGTCTTCCTTGAAGTTGATCTTTTTAGATTTGCATTCTTCTATCGCAGATCTTTTCTCTAAAGCTACAACACATCTCTCTACCGCTATCGCCTCTGTCAGGTTTTCAACTAAAGTTGTTTTATTCGCCCTATCTACGAAGACTACTAGATTTGATGGTAAGGCTGTGATATAACATCCACATCGTACTTCTTCGCTAGGTTGGGAAGCAACGGGGATTTTGTTGAGGATCTTATTGAATCGTAAATTGAAATCTTTGATGGGTTCTTTAGTTTCGGCTTTGAGATTGGAAAGGTCACTAATTAACATTGTTGTTGATCTATCATCGCCAAATTTGGTGAGGAATTGACTTTGAAAGATGTACCAACTCGTTATAGACCCGGAAGGTAATGAAAAGTACCACGACCCGGCTGTTCCTTGCATTGTATAGGGAAAGAGTCGGACCACAACATCTTCATTGGTAACTCCATTGAGATTGATAGAGAGCATGAAATTGTTAATGTGCTCTTCAGCTAGCATGCCTGCTTCTGGGTTGAACTTGGGTAGCCATTTCTCAGGATGGGGCGGTATTTGGCTCAGGGGTGGAGGCATAAAAACCGCTCTAGGATTGTTCCATGGAGCTTGAGCCATCTTTGAGCTACTGGTAATTGCAAGTGTAGGAGATGATCCTTGAGGATTTGAAGATGAAGATAATATGATCTTAGATGATTGGGGAAGAGGGGTTGTGGAAGGTGGATGAGTGATTTGGAATGGAGGTGTGGGAGGTTGACTTCGCGGTGGGGGGGTTGAGATGGATGATGTAGATGAAAGAGTTTCACTGTCAGAGTGCAGTGATGTTTTCCTTGCTCTTTTTCTGGTGGGAAGAGGGAGTTCAATTGGTTGGATGCCAAATTTTCCGCTCTTTAACCTGGTCAGGGGATGAGCAGGATTGTATTGTGAAGTCACGCTGCTTTGAGATTTATCAGACCCTAGTGAAAAATAGAAAATCCCTGGAGTTTACGAATAAGAGTTTGAACTTCAAGGGGTTCGATGGTAGGTTGGTCTGAAATATTAGGGTATGTAGCAGCGGTTATTACTCGACCGACTTGGGATTCTAAATTTAAATCTTCTGAGGAAGTCGGGGGAGTTGATGAGGGTGATTTACTCTCAGAATGGTATTTAGATTTTGATTTAGGTGTCATTCATAGTTCGGGCCCTCCTTCTAGCGCCAAATATGTTGAAGCCCCGAAAATCGGGTCGACAACAAAGGGGATACCCACCTGGTCCGGACCTTGGTTGGTAGCTCCTTATCCGTTTGGTATAGCGGGTCCGCCTGGGGATGACGGGACCAGTTTCTCGACCTTGGGTGTGTGTGTGTGTGTAGATCTTGGACTATGCTGATCTAAGGGGAATTTAAAGAAAATATAATTTAGACTCTTTAAACTAACTCTATGTTATTGCAATCTAGTAAGAAACAACACATATAATCTACACTAACCCGGGGTGTATATTTTCTATTATGCGATCTAAAAAGATTTCGAACAATAACTGGTAATAAAGATCATTCAGCTATCATAAGAATAGAAATCATTAAAGATAAACTATTTTGCATAACAAGTTAGGCAAAACAATTATGAGCAGCATATCACATAATAAGTTATTTATATGTCAGATACAAATAATATGACTCCACCATACAAAAGTGCCAAATGATAACCCATACATTCATGTAATGACATATAAAAAACTGAAACTATAAATCACTTAAAGAACATAAGCAGAAATAGTCAAGAGATAAAAGTACCATTTATGACTGGTTCCACTCATAAGCTTCAAGCAACAATGATTTATCTCTCCTTGTTCTAACATCTACTAAGAGTACAGAAGTGCAACATCAGTAGCAGATATTAGACGCAAACATTAATAAACCTTGATCCATCCATTCATCAAAACCACATCCGAGGGCGCAAAAGTGCATGTTCTGAGGACGAGTTTTTGACAAATCTCCAGACCCTTCTCTAAATGCCTGAGAAGGGTTTAAATATTGCTAACTAATTAACTTGATTAAATAAATTTGGGATCCGGTTTTCAAATGACCGTCCCTCTGATAAAGAAAATTATTTCTAAAATTAAATCTAACTTTGAACTATTTCTGTATTTGCTCCTTAGTGCTGTAAGTGTGCAGCATTCGTCTGAGAAGAGTCAGTTGGTTGCCTTTCCCTTTTTGTGTGTGCTATAAAAATAGAAGTAACAAGGGTCGGCACCACTTTTTTGATAAACTATCAGATATTTTAGAGAATCTCCCGCTGACTGAGTGTATACTTGGTAATAACCCAAATTTTCTTCAAACTGGATCTGCTTTTTCTATTTCGGTTTTCTGTCCTTGCGAATGACTTGACGAGTCGGAAGACTTTACTTTCCGAGAAGTTCTCTGGATTGGAAATTGCCTTCGTTCTTTATTCTAGGATTTTCTGTCGTGTAAGCTTTAGGTATCTTCGTAGTCATGCTGCTTTTGTGCGCCTTTAATTCTGAGCTTCAGATGGCCTATCGGTCGTTAGCATCTGCTGAGTGATACTCTAGAATCTGTAGTCCTATCGTACGTGGTTCCTGCTTCTGAAGAGGTCTCTTCCATGTTCTCCGAGCATCGGCGCTTTCCTCTTTTCCTAGATGTTTCCTGCAAAAAAAATATTACTCCATTTTATCTCCTGTTTTATAGTTTGCGTAAAGGAAAAGAGTAAATGAAAATAAAGATTGATATGAAAGCTTCAGATCTTGCGTGTGTATAATCATGACATTCAAAGTGAACTGACTCTTCGAAAAACGAAAAGTAACCATTCGTACAATCATTAATTTCTTTTTACAGGCGCGCGCTTAATTTTGATTAATGGACAGCTTTCCTTGAATGTTGTGCTGAGCAAGATTCGCGCTTATCGTAGATCACAGATTTGTATTATAGTATTGTGGTATCGCAATATTGGATCATCGCAGATCGCAGATTGTGGATCAGAGATCACAAATCGCAAATTGCAAATCGCAAATCGCGGATATTAGTCATTGCGCTTTACTCTATGCGGCTGCTGCGATATGCGACGTCGCACATTGGCCATCGGGGATTTCTTAAGCTTCTCCTTTTAAGAGTGCTTATGGTAAATGCGATGCGATGATTTTAGCATCGCTTCTTCGTGGTTTGATATGCTCAAAAAAGAAGTGTTTCCTTTTCTTTGCTGCGATAAGATTCTAAGAAAAAAAAACAAAAATATTCATGGGGATTTTGTTTGAATTTCTTACTAAGGGTCCCCCATTTGCTTGGTGTTGTTGCTAATACCAGACAAAAGAGGGGGGTTGTTGGTGACTGCAACAGAACCTCATAAATATCTAGTAACACTTCCCTTTAGGAAAAACAATGTGTTAACCTAGTGAGTAACACCTTTTTATAATTCATGAGGAGCATTATAACTCCTTTTGTTTGTTTCTGGGGTGCATTACCCTAGAAAATGGACCAACAACTTAGTTTTTTCTACCCGTCCATGTGTCCTTCTCCTCTGAACTAATGAGGAGGTCATTTTGTGTAAAACAAATAATTTTCACAGATTAGAGAGAGCTCCCTAGTAGTCACATCCATAAGGATTGAAGTCATCCATGTAAATCTCAACAGTATGATGAACAAGTTCAACAAAGATACTTAAAATTGCACTCAGGAAAGTAGCAGGTGCATTGCATAGACTGAATGAAAGGACCCTATAAGAAAAGGTAACCCAAGGAAATGTGAATGTGGTCTTATCTTGGTCCTTAGTGTTGATCTGTATTTGGTTTTATCCATTAAATCCATCCAGAAAAGAGTGAAATTTCTTCCCTGCAAGGCAATCTAGGACTTGGGCAATGAAGGGAACAGGAAAATTTTCCTTCCTTGTAGCCTTGTTTAGTTTTCTATAGTCAATACATATCCTCCACTTCCCATTCTTATTTGGGAATAAAATGAGGGACACCCACTCACTATCTAAAATGGGGTATATGAACCCTGCATCTGGTAGTTCTTGTAACTCGTCTTTCACTATGTCCTTAAGAGCTGGGTTCATCCTTATCTAGGGTTGGTGTACATGTTTGCATCCCTATTTGATGTAAATATGATGAGTACATACTAAGGGATGCACACCTTTCATCTCCTTATAATCCCAAGAAAAAGCATACAAGTGTTTCCTTAGTATATTGCACAATTGTTCTTCCTGTTTGGCTAAGAGAGAGGCGTTGATATTTATATTTATGGAGGGGCCAAACTCTACAATGTTCAGATGTTCTAGGCTAGAGTCAACATAACACAAATCAGTCCAATGACTACTCTTAGATTCTTTCATCAGTTCATCAACTAGTGTGGCATTGGGAGGTTGATTCTATAAGATATGGTTAGTGAGTTCACCTTCATCAAGTTTCCCTCCTCCTATAATTGTATCTAGTGTAGATTGGGTAGAGATATGTATAATAAAATTATTCCTCTTCCTAATATTCTAACCATAAGGGTAATTCATGTTCAATAGAAGGTTGAGCAGGAGGATACAATACAAATTGTATAGATAAATTCCCATTCTTAATCTTCTTTTTCCCAACCTTGGAACTAATGTAAGCATCAACAGTGGCCAACCAAGGCCTTCCTAGAATCAGAGCATAGCCATTAAACTTGGCTTTCGGCTAGAGTACTAGGAAATCAGTGGGGTACTCCTAGGAGTCAATGGAGACCATCACATAGTCAATAAATCCATTGGGTGCTATTGTGGACCTATCTGCAAGCTGCAACACTATGGTGGTATTCTTTAAAGCCACTTAGAGGTTGAGATTTAGCATGGTTTCTGTGGTGATTACATTGATTGCAAGCCTAATATCAATCAACTTATTAGGAACCACAATGGCATCAATTTTCACATCCCCTACTAGACTACCAGTATCCAAGTACTTTAGGGATATTGCTCTTCCCAACATCAAATCAGATAGTTTTCTAACAACATTGATTGTGGGGTATATCTTATCCTTTTCCCAAGCCTTTTGAAATGTTCCTCCTTGATAAGCCTATTGTAAATGGGAACATATTTGATGGTCTGGAGGAGGGGTATCTTGAAACAAAAATTATTTAACTCTCCCAGAAGTTCAACCTTTTCAAGGGTGTGTTGTTTAGGGTGGACCAAACTTTCAAGATAAGGAGGTGCATTTATTTGAGGGGAACTATCCTACTTCTCTTATTCAAGCTCTTTAGGTGGAGAAGGTGGTTGAACATCTGGGAGAACTCTCCCATACCAAAGGTTGAGCTATTGTATTTCCACAACATAAGGAGGATAAGATGGTTCCCCAATATAAACATGTTGTGGCTGCTTATTATTTGGGTTTAGATTTGGTTGAGTAGGAATTTTAGTTTTTTTAGGTGGAGTATGGCGAGGGAGTTGTGGGTGAGACTTAGGTGGAGGAAATAATGCATGAGGTTGGGATGTTTGAGGCCTCCATCCTTGTGAGGGTTTTCCCCGTTGGGAAGATTAAGGTGGATATTGATTGACAGGATGGTGAGTAGGTGGTGGAGGATATTGAGGAGCATAAGGGTAAGGAGATGTAGGCCGAGGAGGATATGGGTGAGGACCTTGAGGCCTTCGTTGGTTAATGGAACAAAGTTTCTTTGATCCATGTTTTCCCCTTGTTATACTACTTTAAACCTGAAAAAGAGGGAAATTTATTTGTTGAATGGTTCTCTTCAGAGACAGAGCATAATTCTATGGCATTTAGTGGGAACTCATTCCTAGGGTGTATCTTATTGCATCAAGGGAAGAAGATAACTAGTACAATTTCTGCTTCCCCTTATTTTCTTTTTATTTTCATAGTTTCAATTTACATGGAAAAGGTATGCAAAATTTCACTCTTAAAATCATCCAACATACTTCTTATCTCATGCTTGATGGATGTAGTAGAGGGAGAAGAACTGACCAAGATTTGGCTATCCCTACCCTTTCTCCTCGAAGCTAATGAGTCCCATCAATAGGTATATTTTGAATATCATCATGGCATCCTCCAGACTTAAAACTATCCTTCTCTCACATTAATTCACATTTTTTTGTTATATTATGCTTAGTAAGAGGAGAAAAATATTATTTTCATAGTATGTGGCCTAACGTGGTTTAATTACAGGAAAAAGAAGCATTTTGAAGGAAATTACTATGTAGGGGATTGACCGAGACAACGAGGAGATAATATAGGGTGTTTTTCCACCTCCTTAACCTCCTAACTCAGCTTGGAATCACATCATCCTCTCTCACTAGTTCGAATTCATTGGCAACTGAGTGACTCCTAGTCCAAGTGAAGATCAAGAGGGACAAGATCAACCATTTTTGAGATCAAGGAGGGAATCAATCCTACTTTCAAGGAAACAGCTATCAACTACCCTTTTGCATAAATAAACAAGAATAAACTCTCATTAGGATTCTAAGTTTTTATTCAACTAGGTGTAGCTATTGAGCTTGAAGCTTGACATTGTGATTTTGAACTTTTATGTGATGTATGAGAACTTTACTTTTTGATAATGAGAAGTTGGATTTTAAGTTGCATATGAGTTAATTTCAAAGGACTAAGGCCCTTGGGTTTGTGCCCAACCTAGAGTTTTTGGTCCCTCTTTTTGTACTTATGTTTTTTTCTTGATTCCAATTAGGTCATAGTTTCTTTCATTTCAAGTAGAGATCAAGCTATAAAAACCCGTGGTTGCAAGCTTCTACATCACATCTCTTCTGGGAAAATGAATGGAAGTATTCACAACCTCAATCCAAATATATTGTGTTTATGACTTCTTGGAAATAGATGAATCTTAGCTGTTCTGCTTTACATTTTATTTCTGTAGCTTAGAAGTCAATTTAGTCATTAGATTAGTGTTATGGTATAAAAAAGATGTTATCTAAATTCAACTCATCTTTTCCATCATAAGTTGTATCATTTTGTCGCCAATGATCAATGGATGTATGCATGTGATTGCTTGCATAGTTTTTTTGATCTACATGGAAGGGCATATTTTCCATTTCCATCTTGGACTCCTCCATCTTCTCTTTCCACCCTCAATTTTGTCCAAAAACTATGTTCCATAAGTCATTTTGCCTAGTAAAGTTAGGACACCATGAGCATTCATCCTGGTGCAAGAAAGACCTATGAGAGGTCATGAGCTTGGCTAGGGGACTCAACCCAACCTACCTTCATTTGATTGAACCTCCATTCACCTCTCCATACCCTCAAGACATCATTTTCACCCTCAAAAGCCTCTCATAACCCCTCCTGTAGCAATACATGACCTCCTATAAAAGTCACATGTAGCAAGCCTGTAGCACCACTTTTCTTCACCAGTTTGGATCCCCACTTCAACATTATCTCAATAAATATGAAAAATGACCCCCATTTGCAATTTGATGAGTAGGGGAGCTCCTAGGCCACTCCAACCATTCATTTTCCTCACTACAAAACAAAGTAGAATTATTTTTTATCACAAGTATGATTCAAGTAGGCTTCTGATTTTCAAACAAGTGTGAAATAGGTAGATGATAGATGGAATTATGTTGGTAGTTTGATGAATTATGAAAGATAAATTAGCTTCCTTTTTGTAAGTATATTAGATAGTTTGAGGAATTTTGCAAGACAAAATAACTTTCTTTCTACAAGTAGACTAGCCCTTGTCCTTTCATGAATTGATTAATTAGCATCTACAAGTTGAGAAAATAGAATTTCCATTTTCATAGCTAGAATTATTTTTCCATTACACTTTAATCAACAACCTTTTATTGTAGTTTAATAGGAGGAATGATCTTTGAGCAGTTTGATCAAATTCATGACTGAGAGTCGCATGAGTGGAATCTAATCTGTTGTGCATATAAGACTGTCACCTCTAAGTTTGTATGAACCTTGGGGTCATAATTTGAATTGAGTATCCCTTGTGAGTTGCAACATTCTTGGTGAAATACTGGGGCTCATCACTTTTTGGCATCATTGATAGGGAGATTTATAAGTAGATGTTGTTTCTGCTTGAGCATTGTTTTCTGTTTTGCATGCAATTTTTAAAAAAGGGGAATAATCCTTCATGCCTCGTAGGAGTAGGTATAATCAAGGAAAATTCTTACCAAAACCCCCCACACCCTCAAACAGTCAACCTTCACCCTTCTTCGGTGACTTTGAGCTTCCCTCTCTAACTGTAGGGGAGTTATAAGACCCTCTAGGTGAGAACCCTGAAATTTTTGAAGAACCTATTGGGGGTTGAAGAAGAACCCATTTCAACTACCTAAACTATGGCTGAAAATAGGGAAACTAAAGTTTTACCTATCAGAGAGACCAATGGAGAGGTTAGAATGAAGAATATAATCCCTACTCCCTTTCCACACTTCGATGGCTTAACCTCTAAGGATCTTGACACCTTCATGTTTAAACCTTTTTTTTTGTAGGACCTATGACTATGACTCTGATGAGTAGAAGATGAAGTTATTCCCATCTACGCTTAAAAATGTAGCCTTATGCAAGATTATGAGTTTTCCTAGGGGTAGCATCACTACCTAGGCCTGTTACACTGCATTTTGTCACTGTCCCTATACTCTCCGTTCCTTGATCCTGGAGGACCTCTACAGTGAACCCTACATGCTTTCGCTCCATGAAGAAACTCCCATTATGTTCCTCTTCATGAGAAGAACAATTCACTTTTGCACCATTTCTCCAAAAACCTCTGTTTTGCCCAGTTTACAAGACAAAGCTAATGGCCCTTGTCCCCCTCGTGCCAATATGCAGGGATTAACACTATCTCTAGTGCTAACTAGACAACTGAGCTGTGTTCCAGTCACATAAGTCCTGTTATGGAATTTTTTTTTAAATAGAGAGCCGAAGCTTCCAGCTCTAGAAGCTTCATAATAGAAGTTTGGTAAATGGTTTGGCCAGATGGGGTCGAGGATGTCAGTTTGCGCTCCTTTTCCCTATAATGATGGAACTACCTCAAGAGATAAGACCTTCCCCCATGAGAATATGATCCATCTCCCATCCATTCATTCTATATAAACCTCCCTTTTTCTAAAGCACAAGCTAGTGTTAGTGTTGATAATGCTAATTTTGGTGTGCTAGTGCTATTTTGGTTTGGAGTAAACATCAAGCTATTCATAGTTGTAGCTATCTAGTTGTACGAAGGAGAAGTGTGATTTGGTTTGGAGTGAAGCCTAAAGGGAAGAGCCTTAAAACTATTGTTGATTGAGGCCATCATGGAATGCTAGCAGAAGTGTGTGGGAACCTTGTCTTGTCAGAGGAGAACTGCAACATCAAGACAATGGTTGTAATCTCTCTATGATATTAATATATGCAACTATTGATTGATTTCCTACATGATTTGTCATCTTACATATTCATCGCTTAATGTTTCTTGACTTGTTGAGTAGCTTGAATTACAATTTGTCTATTATCACTTTTGTCGTTTGCTGTTGTTTACTTGCTTCAGGTGCTTGAAGAAGGAAGCAAGAGATAGCTAGAGTGAGCAAGTAAGGACATCATCAAATGGGATAATCTTACTAAGAGGTAGACCCTATTAATTGGTTCTAACCTAAGGAAATCTTCCATAGAATGTATCTGTTGTGGTTAGACCCATTATCAGGCTAGAGGAATTTTTTTGTGTTCGCACTTATAATTTTACTTCACCACAAATTAGTGACTCTGGTGGGGAACCAATTCTTTAATTTGTTGTGGATCTCATGATTTCATGTGAACTTTCCTAGTTCCACTTTTTCCCTTTGGTTCTATTTCTTTTCTCCTGCTTACTAGCTTGAGTATGAAATTCATAGTAGCAGATCTGGTCCATATTTCAATTTTTTTATTTTTTTCTTGGCTCCCTTGATCAACACACTTAATCCACTGATATTCATGCTGATTAGTGTGAGTTGTTGAGAAACAGTCACGCCAATGAGCCTCTGGCACTTATTGTCAGTTAGGCAGTCACGCCAATGCCCGTAAGTGAAGATTAGCGTTTTTCCCTAATCTTGGCCAGTGTGTTTTGCTCTCATGATTTTGACCTCGTAAGGCTTTTAGACTGTGTTCTCCCTAACTAGGGAGTTTCATTTAGCTTGGTTTGTGTGCCTGCTTGGTTTAGCCCACCCTCTAATGTGTTTATTTTGTCCCTGTGTGAAGTTC
This sequence comes from Pinus taeda, assembly GCA_000404065.3. NCBI lineage: Eukaryota > Viridiplantae > Streptophyta > Pinopsida > Pinales > Pinaceae > Pinus > Pinus taeda. The sequence goes on from APFE030782939.1 coordinate 10,717, forward strand.
TTTTTTATTTTTTCTTTGAATCCCTCGACCAGCACTATTTTTGGCCAAATAGTCATGCCAATCAAACCTATTAGTGCTAGTTGTAGTACTGGTCAGTCATGCTAGTTGTGCTGATCGGTGCTACTTTGGCCCAAAAGTTGCTCCAGTCTCTAAGTTAAGAAAACCAAAATTTCTCCCATTCCAGTGCTACCATGTCTTGCCCTCGGACTCCCTTCTTCCTTCCAAAAGTGACTAGGATGCTTTGTTTTCAGTTGAGTGAGTGAAAGAGTCTTGTTTGTTCTCTTATTTCGAGTGCCTCTTTTCTCTTTCCAAGCATAGATAACATTGCTTGGTTTGTTGATTGAAGCATTTATGTGTTTGGTTTATTCGATTTAGGGAAGAAGTTGCTTTTAGTTTCATTTATAATGCTTTGGATTTGATTGAGGTTTGTTTGTTCAGAATTGTGAAAATTTTCATTAAAGTGCTTTATGTGAAAGATTCATTTTGCATTTTATGAAAAGAAGAACATCATTCTAGTTTACTTAAGCAAAAATATTGCATTAGTAGCATTATTGAGAAGCTAGAATTGCATCATCATAAGCATTGGAAATGAAATGAAACTTATTTTTTTGTTAAGGGAAAATTAAGTGCATTTAGGACATATATTAGTGAAAGATTACATTCTTTGATTGTTGCATTGATTGTGTGCTCTCTATCCCTCAATTAGTGTTGACTTCCATCGAAGAAAATATTTATTTTCTCATATAGCTACATGTAGGAGTTTTGTTAGATGACAAAAATAGGGCCTTGTAATTGAAACCTAATTCAAGATCAACCGTTAAAATTTATTGAATTAACCTATGGAAGCACTGAAACATAATGCTCGCATTTAGTAGTCTAGGCTAGAGACGTGTTTCGGTGTCTTTAAACCTAGCACCTGTCATTTGTTTTAGCACCAGACAATCCTAGTATGGATTTGTGCTCCCCGTACTATCGAGTATATAACAAGAGACCCCTCTAGGCTATAATCCTTTATCCATAGGAACCCGAGTCAGTCGCCTTGCAAACATGATACATCGAACACAACATTCAGGGAGATTGCCTGCCCATACTTCTCAGTTTGTCGGGAGGTATTCTGCAGTTCACGGTTGCCTGGTAATTCTTTTTACCTAGATCATCTAGAGTAGTCTTTTGATATTTTGGATGCATTAAACTTAAAATATCATTCGAGCACTTGTCGTTTCAAGATCGTTTCAAATCAAAAGTGATAGAGTCACCTTTCATCCTTTTCTCAACTCTTAGAATATGAAAAAGCAAAGTTTTGTTTCAGTGTCTTAAAATTAACTACCCACGTAATATTCTTGGTTAAATTTATCCTCCTTAGTGTTTCTTTAAAAGTTGATTCCAATGGCAACATTTCTAGAGTCCACCAATCAATGATTCCCCTCGGATGGGAACCCTGGTCCTTTTCCTTCTTTTGGAAATGTTGGTGCTCCTTATATGGTGACATTGTCCCCCCTTGGGTTAACCATTAGTTTACTTATCTGGCATTTTCGACCTCAGTGGTCCCGAGTTGCCCAACTCCTACCCCACCATCTCCTTCATTTGAATCATGTCACGATGATTCTAAGGTTGAACCCTCGCCTTCTTCCCCCATTTCTTCACCCTCCTCTTCTACTTTGCTTGGTGAAAGTTTGAAATCCAATAACAAGGAGGCTAAGAAGAAGAAGAATAAGTCAAATAAGTGAGAGGCCAACCGTGCAATTATTACTCCAAATGCATCCCCCATTGATAAACCTTTTGATGCTTCGCAAAAGGTAAATTTCCCTCATAGGCTGTGTAAGGTTGACCATCTCCTTTGAGACTATCGTGGCATTCCCAGAGTCTTAGAGGTATGGTCTCAAAACCTGAACCAACCATCCCTGTTGACCTCTAGAGATCATGTCAATGCTACACCTTCAACTAATGACGGTAAGAAGAAGGGAAATATTAGATTCCCCTATAGGTTACGTGAAGGAGAGCATATTCTTCATCTTTTTCCTCTTATGGATAAAGCTTACAAAGTTTTGGAAAACCTTGCAACTCCTCAACCCCAACTTCCTATTGGTTATCAGAGGATTTCTTCTAGCCCTCTCCCTGTTGGTCAAGAGATTGACTTAGGTCCATCTCTTGTCCATCCTGCCCTTCCTAAGTGAGACTCTCTTGTGTCTGTTCCTGACCAACCATTGGTCAAAAAGAGTGTCGACTTGGTGCCACCACCAGTTGCTCACTCTGTTCTGGAAGAGAGTAGTGATCATACTGCTCATGTTCTTCTTGTCTCCTTAGATTCTCATGAATTGAAGAGTTACCCTCCCATCCTAGTTGTTTAGGAGAGTCCTTCTCCTATTCTTGTATAGCATGGGGGCAATCATATGATACCCCCACCAAGTAGTTATGTCATCTATTTTGATTGGGGTCCATTGACTACTTTCCGCCTTCCATCCTATGTGCCTTTCCATATTATAGTACAAGTCTATAATATGGTAGTACCTGGCATTATATTAGATGAAGGCTCATTTGTTAGCATCATGTATTCTACTAGTTGGCAAGCTTTTGGTTGCCTACAGCTTATGCGTGTCACTCAGAATCTATTGGCTTTTAACAGAGGAACTAGTCAACCCTTGGGGGTCCTTCTAAGGTTCCCTATTACATTGGGAGGAAATACTATCTATATAGATGTGATGGTAGTCCAAGTTCCATTAGTTTTCAATCTTCTCATTGGATACAACTATGTTTATGTCATGGGAGCCCTTGTTTCTTCGCTTTTCTGTGCGGTTTGTTTTCCACATGAAGGGAGAATAGTGACCATTGATCAATTATCATTCATTGGTCACCAAGCGCCTCATTTTCAACCATCACCCACTATCGGATCTTTTTTTCAACTAATACCTTCCCCACCACAAGTCAATTATGTGGCTACCCATTCCCTCTCCACATCTACTGATGATCACTCAGATGGTATAGTACATTATGTACTGAGGGAATTGGAACCCAATCTATCTTTGGTACCAAATGACATGTATTCCTCCTAGAACATGGTTCTCCCATCTAGTGAAGACCTCTTGGGAGCCATGTTCTCGTATGGTTCATGAACAACAACATGTGGAGTAGAGTTCCTTGTCTTGTATCAATCTCATTAAAAAATGAAACAAGGGAGATGAGGATAGTTCCTCTTCTTGTGTCAACCTCATTAAAAAATGAAACAAAGGGTGTGAGCATCGTTCTTTGTCTTATGTCAAGCTCATTAAAAAATGAAACAAGGGTCTGAGGATAGTTTCTTCCTGTATCTACCTGATTAACAAATGAAACCAATTTTGAGGATAGTTCTTTTACTGTGTCAACCTTGTTAAAAATGAAACAACTCCCTTTTACAAAATCAAGTCTTTGATTAAGATCTCATAAAATCCCACTCGAGTCTTTCCAAGAACTTGAAAGTGAACCTTCATTCCATCCACCTAGTTGACTGATATGAAGCTTGGAGGGGATGTACCTCATTTAAGTGATTATGCCAGGGGCATGTGAATTATAACAAGCATAGTTTCTTTGTTTCAAGCTTGTGTAAACATGAAACTAAATAAAAGCAGAGTTCTCCATGGTTCAATCTTGTGTAAAAATGAACCCATGCTCAATTTACATCTCGTGATTACCATTTTGATCAGCTAATTTCTGCTAGATGAGCCTTGGTTGTTTCATTCCATCACCGCCATCTCTTTGGTCAATCATATGCTTTCACTTGGTTGTTTTTCCTTTCCTGAAGGAGTGCAATGATGAGTGGTTTTATTAGCCAACCTCTTGACCATTACATGTTTTGTGTAGCTCCACCATTGCCAAAACCAGTTGCTACCCTTTACATGACTCATTCCTCTAGGACGAGTCACCTTTAAGCTCTTTTCTCACTCGTAAAAGATGAAAAGATTACCGAGTATTTTCCCCTTTTGACTCGTAAAAGAGAATAAAATGGGGGGTCCACTTTCAAGCTCTTTTCCAACCCTTTAAAAACAAAAATATTATCAAGCCCTTGTCGTTTCAAAATCGTTAATGGATGCGAAACGTCATGTGCCCAGTATAAGTTTACCCCTTTTCCAGGTTGGGAGGCACTATTTACGAAAAAGGTATTGCTTGACTGAAATGGTCAAGCAGTTCTCTCTAGTATCATTTTCTACCTTTTTGGGCTCAAGAGACACAAATGTACGAAAAGGGTCCCTGTGGAGTTTTTCTTTTCCGTGTCTTTTCCAAACTCTCTAAACATGAAAAAGATACCAAGTTACACCTTTGTCGTACTCGTTAAAATATTAAATGACATCAGATTCGTCACCATGATAAAAATGAACTTCTCCTTCCTAGGCAAGGAAAGTTCTAGGGGCTAACATTCGCCCATGGGCTAATTTTCTATACTATTTCCAAAAAAAAATTTGCTAATTTCCATTTTTTTGTAAAAATGATTCGCCCAAATTTTATAGAATGAAATTATTTTACCCTAAAATTCGCCAAAAAATTATATATAGACTATATAAAAATATTATAAATTTGAATATTTTTACAAAAATATCTACAAACATTTTATAGAATTCATATTATGGACTAGTGGGATTCACCAAGGTTTCTAAACTTTAAGATAAATTTCCATCCTTAAAATTTTCCTTTTTCCTAGGGCTCGTTAAAATTACTAGGTCGGATTCATCTAAAGGCTGGATTTATATAACAAGCATATGTTATCCCCATCAAGCTTGTGTAAAAATAACTGGGGTACTCGCTAGTAATGGTGGGGGGGGGGATTTGGAAATCTAATCAGTTGTGTCGACAGCTCATTCTTGAACATGACACTTTTTGCTTCATGTCGGGTTTAGATATCCTCCTTTGTATTGTTTACCTCCTTGGGCTTGGGCCATTCATTTTTTCCTTCCATTTGATATCTGCCATGCCATCATGACCACTGATCCCATGGATCCAAAAGCTTCCAAACATCTAGTTGTGTCGCCGATATGTTCAAGGGTTGTCCTTCCATAGTTACACTTACCCCTAGTTCTCATTATCATCCAAAATCATTTTTCATCCTTTTTTCTTACATCAATGATGTGGGATACATTATGGCCCTCATTTGACATGGTTTCTTTCTGTTAACTTCAACTCCTTATCCAGGAAGTTGACCGAGAGACTCCCTTGTAGTACCTTAGAGCTTGCTTGCCCTAATGGCAAGTTCTTCACACTCAACAACAAGTTCACATCATTGGCTTTCAATCGAGTGATTTCATGGGTGTTCGACTTTAGTTTGTCTATTCACGTTCCATGGATTGTCCTAATAGTACCTTGAGGACCATTGTCATTATTGCTAGTTTCTCTCACGCTTGTTAATAGTTTACATCATTGATCGGTAATCAAGAAACTTTCTAGCATGTTCGACGTCAACACATCTATTCACATGTTAGGATTTGTACTTTAATCTGGTCATGTTGGAGCACAAGACCCTGGACTCAGATCACAAAAGTCCAAGTTACAAAGTGATGTGACATGGTTATGTTGATATACATGTCTCTTTCAGATGGATGGTTGTGACCATACCATGAGTTATCATATGTGATCCTTCTCATTATTGGATGGCTGCAACCATACCTTAGTTTCATTATGATCCTCTTCGACAGATGGCTACGCCCATACCTAGATCTAATTACATGATCATTCTCTGGATGGTTGTGTCTGTGCCATGATTCATGTATCATTTGACTGAGTTCTCAGTCATGTATATGTATCTGTACTTGCTTGTATGTTTTTGAATGACAGACTACAGTTCCCCACATTGATTCATAAAGCCTTTCATCCCTCACTCTAGTTCAGCCTTCACACTTTAGAGGGCATTTGTTACACAACATTTTGTCACTTTCCTTGTACTCCCCATTTCTTGATCCTATAGGACCTCTACAGTGAACCCTACATGCTTTCCCTTCATGAAGAAACTCCCATTGTGCCCCTCTTCATGAGGATAACAATTCCCTTTTGCACCATTTCCCCCAAAACTTATGTTTTGCCCAATTTACAAGACCGATGCTAATGTCCCTTGTCCCCTTGTGCCAATATGCAGGGATTAACACTATCCCTAGTGCTGAACAGAGTGACTGAGCTGTGTTCCACTCACACCAGTCCCATTATGGAAAGTTTTTAAATAAAGAGCCGAAGCTTCACAACAAAAGTTTGGTAAATGGTTTGGACGAATGGGGTCGAGGATGTCATTTTGGGCTCCTTTCTGCTATAATTATGGAACTATCTCAAGAGATAAGACCTTCTCCCATGAGAAGAGGATCCATCTCCCATCCATTCATCCTTTGTAAACCTCCCTTTCTCCCAAGCACAAGCTAGTGTTAGTGTTGATATTGTTAATTTTGGTGCGCTAGTGCTATTTTGGCTTGGAGTAAACAACAAGATATTCATAGCTGTAGCTATCTAGTTATGTGAAGGAGAAGTGTGATTTGGTTTGGAGTGAAGCCTAAAGGGAAGAGCCTTAAAACTATTGTTGATTGAGGCCATCATGGAATGCTAGCAGAAGTGTGTGGGAACCTGGTCTTGTCAGAGGAGAACTGCAATGTCAAGAAAATGGTTGTAATCTCTCTTTGATATTAATATATGCAACTATCGATTGATTTCCTACATGATTTGTCATCTTACATATTCATGGCTTAATGTTTCTTTACTTGTTAAGTAGGTTGAATTACAATTTATCTATTATCACGTTTGTTGTTTTCTTTTGTTTACTTATTTCAAGTGCTTGAAAAAGGAAGCGAGAGATCGCTGGAGCAAGCAAGAAAGGAAATCATCAAATGGGATAAGTGTGCTGAGAGGTAGGCCATCTTAATTGGTTCTAACCTAAGGAAATCTTCCATAGAATGTATTTGTTGTGGCTAGACCCATTATCAAGCTAAATGAATTTTTTTGTGTCCACACTTATAATTTTACTTCACCACAAGGCCCAAATGAAGCAAGCCTTCAATAGAAAGTATAAGGAATAGTATAGGTCAAAAGAAACCAAGGAAGAAATCTTTAGGATAAATCTTGGATCATTGAATCCCTAGAAGACTATGAGGAGAGATTTCAACTCAGTTATAAGAAGGCCAACTGTACCCTTGATCCTGAGTCACTCACGCAAGTTCTTCTCTGATGGATTAGGTAGGATATGTTGGAAACCATCAACATGTTATCCGAAGGAGATATATGTCACTTATCCTATGATTAAATCAAAATTATATTGAAGAATTAGTCTAGGGATGTCAAGAAGAAGGGTAGGGCTATTCAAGGCTTGGTCAGTTCGTCTACCTCCAGAACATCCATCAAGAATGAGATAGAGAACATGTTGGAGGACATCAAGAGTGAAATGTTGCATACCTTTGCATTGCAAATGGATACCATGAAAAATAAAAGAAAGCAGGAGGAAACATAAAGGGCACTAGCTATTTTCTACCCTAGATGCACCAAAAGGAATCCTACGAATGAATGCATATTGAATATAGTATAATTTCACCTAGTCTGTGAAGAAAATAATGTAACATAAAAATTCCCCTCTTTGCTAGGACTAAATGTTGTATACCAAGGGGCAAAATGTGGGTTAGAGAAACTTTTCTTCATTAATCGAAGAAGGCCTCAAGGACCTTGGCCATATGAATAAGGCATGTAAGGTGCACACTACTCTTATTACAATCCAAATTAGAATGCACCTTTGAAACCTTGGTATTCTTCCACTCATCCATCCTGGTCCACACTTCCTTCTTCGCCTTATGATCCTCCATATCCTCCTCAACCTCTCAACCATCCTTTTCAGCCATATCCACCCAAATATTCTCAATGGGGCAACCCATAACAAGCGTGGAGGCCTCAAGTTAACCAGCCTCCTACTTTACCAGCTCCACCCCAACCTCAACCACAACTAGCTCATCCTACTCCACCTAAGAAACCTCAAATGCCTAATCAACCCAATCTGAGCTTGAACAACAAGAAATATAAGTCTACAATGGAGAGACATCCTATCTTGGTTTTTCTTTGGAAATCTAGGAGATCAACCTTCAGTCTGGGAGAGTTCTCCTAGATAATCACCCACCTTATCCACCTAAAGAGATTGAAGAAGAGAAGGAAGAGAGTGTTCCTCAAATCAATCCACCTCCTTTTCCTGACAGGTTGATCCACCTTAGCTAGAACACCCCAGATCTTCCCAAAATATCTATACCCTTGGAATCCTAGTAGTAGATGTGCACATTGATGGCCTTATAGTCCCTAATACCCTGATTAATCTTGGGGATGAAATAAATGTGATGACTAAGGAAACCATGCTAAAGCTAAATCTCAAAGGGGTTTTGAGGAAGACCACCACAGTGCTGCAGCTTGTAGACAGATCCACATTATCTCTTGAGTGAGTTGTTGAATATGTTATGATCTCCATTGACTCTTGGGAGTATCCTACCAATTTCCTTGTTCTCCATCCCAAAAATAAGTTTAATGGCTATCCTGTCATTTTAGGAAGGCCATGGTTGTCCATTTTTGATGCCTACATTAGTGTAGGGATGGGAACATGACCATTAAGAATGAACATTTACCAAAACAACTGGTATTCTATCCTCCTGCTCAGCCTTCTATTGAAAATGAATTAGCCTTGTGGTTAGAAGAGGAGGAAGAGGATGAACTATATCACACCACCCCATACCTAATCAACACTCTTTATATTATTATAAGAGGGGAGTAACCTGATGAAGATGACCTCATTGACCATATCCTTCATAACCAACCTCCCACTCCCATACCAATTGATGCGTTGATGAAATAATATGGGAGTAGTCTTTGGACTGACTTATTCCCTATTGACTCAAGTCCATAACATGTCAACATTGTAGAGTTTGGCCCATCCAAAACCTTAAATATCAACCCTTCTCTTTCGGCCAAACAAGAAGAAACATTGTGCAATGTGTTGAGGAAACACCTAGGTGGTTTTTCTTTGGATTATAAGGAAATGAAAGGTGTGCATCCCTCAGTTTATAATAATCATATTTACATCAAGGAGGGATGCAATCATGTTTTCCAACCCCATAGAAGGATGAAACCATATATTAAGGACATTGTGAAATAATAACTAGAAAAACTACGGGGTGAAGGGTTCATATACCCCATTTCATATAGTGAGTAGGTGCCACCTCTTATTTTAGTTCCAAAGAAGAATGAGAATTGGAGAATCTATGTTCATTATTAGGAACTTAACAAGGCTACAAATAAGGACTATTTTACTTTACCCTTCATTGACCAAGTCCTAGATGGACTTGCAGAGGAGAACTTTTTCTCCTTCTTGGATGGATTTAGTGGATACAACCAAATCAAGATCACCCTTGAAGACCAAGATAAAACCACATTTACATGTCCTTAGGGCATCCTTTTATATAGAGTCCTTCAATTTGGTTTGTGAAATGACCCTGCTACTTTCCAGAGGGCAATTCTAAGTATTTACGCTGAACTTGTTCATGACTTTGTTGAAATATACATGGATGATTTCACTCCTTATGGGTGTAACTTCTATGAAGCGCTCTCCAATATGTGTAAGGTATTGAAGAAATGTATTGAAATGAATCTCTCTCTGAGCCATGAGAAATGTTAATTCTTGATGAATGAAGGGATTGTCGCTCACCATTCCATATCCAAGGAAGGGATACATGTTGACCCAAACAAAATTTCCATCATCAAAAGGGTACCTACCCCTCAAAAGCAAAGATATGTCAAGAGTTTCTTAGGACTATCTAGTTATTATAGGAGATTAATTGAAAACTTTAGTAAAGTGGCTTCACCTTTGTTTGGATTCTTGGCCAAACATTCAAATTTATGTTGGACGAACAATTGTCAAGAGGCCCTTGAGTGTTGAAGGAAAAATTAACCACTGCATCCATCCTTAGGGGTCTCAACTGGGCATTTCCTTTCCATATCCATACGGATGCATTAGATAAAGTTGTGGGCTGGGGGGGCTTAGGAAAAATAAAGGATACGATATCTATTTCATAAGTAAGATTTTTTCTAAAACTAAGTTGAATTACACTGTCACTAAAAAATAACTCTTAGTTGTAGTACATACTTTAAACAAATTTAGGCACTATATCACTGGTTATTAAATTTTTTCTCATACTGACCATGTATAAATCAAATATTTGATGAATAAGTTGGATGTCAATGAATGATAATTAGATGATTTTTATTGTTACAACAGTTTGATTTGACTATTATTGACAAACCGGGAAAAGAAAATGTGGTTGCAGATTTTTTGTCCAGGTTAAACTTTCCTATAGGTAATGAGGAGATGATGGATCATCAACTTCCAGATGAAAAACTCTTTTCCATCTTGGTGCTTTCTCCTTGGTTTGCTGACGTAGCCAACTACTTAGTTGTTGAAAGATTCCATCCTAATCTATCATCTAGAGAGAAAAGAAAGATTGTAAGGAAAAGTTATCCTTTCATTTGGAATGGGGAGAATCTTTTTATATTGGGACCAAATAAGGTTTTGAGGAGATGTGTAAGAGAAGAGGAGGTCTTTGACATCCTCTTAGCATGTCATGATGGACCCTTTGGGGGTAAATTTTCTGCTAAAAAGACAATCTTTAAATTTTTACAGGTTTATTACTATTGGCCCACTTTACATCAAGATGCAAGGAGATATGAAATTAGATGTGATCATTGCCAAAGGATGGGAAAACCACTCCCAGGGATGAAATGCCCCTACATCCTCAAGTGGCCTTAAAGTCATTTGACAAGTGGGGCATGGATTTAATTGGGCCAATTGATCCACCATCAAGAAATAATATGTACATCATTGTGTGCACTAATTACTTGAAAAAATGGGTTGACACAAAGGTATTCAAAGAAACAACTGAGCAGAAGGTGGTTGAGTTTTTAAGATAAAAAAAAAATTCTACAAGTTTGGGTATCCAAGGGAGGTATTCATGAATCAAGGAGCATAAGTCATATCAAATTAGATTGAAGATTTCATGAGACCACAGCATATCAAGAACAAGACATCCACTACCTAACACCCTTAAGGAAATGGGCAAGTATAGGTCACAAACAGATCATTGGAGAGCATCATCACCAAGGTTGTTAGCAGTAGTAGGAAATATTGGGTAGAGAGACTAGTAGAGGTCACTTGGGCTTACAATACCACTTAGAAAACCAAAACTGGGTTCACTCCTTATGACAGTTTATGGGACGAAGGATTTTATTTCTATTGATTTTGTATATAAAACTTTTAGAATGGTAGCTCAGGTGGACTTAGACTTCACTACAACACAACAAGAAAGGCTGCTCCAACTTAATGGCTTAGATGAGTTTAGAATGCAATCTATCCTACATATTGAATTCATACAACTTCAAAGGAAGGTCTGGAATGACAAGCACATCAAGGAAAGAAATTTTCAAGAAGGATATTGGGACATGTTATATGATTCTTGGTTCAAAAATTTCAAATTGAAGCTAATGAAAAGATGGTTGGGTCCATACCTAGTAGCAATGTGTCATGAAAATGGATTTGTCCATATTAGAACCATTAATGAGGAAGGAATTACCTTCCTTGTAAATGGTTATAGGTTGAAGCTATATAGAAGACCTCTATACAAGGAATAATTTATTAATTCAGTCAACAAATAATTAAATGTGATTGGCATTTTCATAGCTTCTAGACAACAACATTCCTAGAAATTTGAAAAAAATAAAATAATAAAAAGGCCTGGATGAAAACCTCTATGACGCATCTAAGGGAAAATCTAGGGTTGACAACTTTTTTGAGACAACCCAGGAGAAAAAAGAATAGGAAAAATAAATATCCCTAAGAGAAAACCTCCTCTGAGTCACCTAGGGCAGCCATGCAGGTTAAAAACCTCCACAGAAGCAGTCTGTTTGTCTCAAAAAAAAAGAGGAAAAGAGGAACACAAGGAAGAAGCCTACACCATGCCTACTAAGCTTTTATGGTCTTCCAAGATTTCACATAATGGAAGATTTCATGGATATAAGAAAAAATCTATAAGATCTCATCCATCCTTCCATCCATACACCTCATCTCCATCCTCTCCACTCGTGTGACCATCTCTCTCTACCATCTAATCAATACGAGATTCAAATTTCAGCTCCTCATTATGATGCTACAAGAAGGACTTGTATTGCTACAAGAGGTTTGATAATGCTACTGGAGGAGCATGTGAAGTTAAATGAGGGGGATCTATTTAGTCAATTTAGTGTCCTAAATTGCTTGCATGAATTATTAACCGAGGTTTGTAAGCTGACGAAGTGTGGTGCAATATATGTGCTTAGTTATCCCTTCCTACTTTGTTGTTTTGTATTTTATATTGTTTTAGGGGTTTTTGTTCTTTGATTCCTAATGTTGTACAAACTAAACTATGAGGAACTCAATCTAAACTTCCTAAAGGTGAACCAAGAGCTTAAGACTAGTCAAAATCTAAGTTACAAGAAGGTAAAACAGAGCATCTGCCCTATCTTGTCATTAATCCTACGTCATGAATCTAATTCTTAAAATTAAAAGGTGAAGTTGTAAGCCATGTTGAAATAAATACAGAGAATGAAATTAACTAAAGTACTTCTAGTTACTCTAACCTTCAATTTTGAAAGATAACCTTCTTGAGATGGAATACAAACAACTTTTTGTACTTTATGATCTAGAGAACAAAATAAAACATGTAGAAATTAACTGATTAGTTTCAACCATTGTGTAAAGTGAATGTTTAACCATTTATTTTAGGATGGGTATCAGCTTGAAATGGTGATAAAAAAACATTCGTTAACACAATGCATTGACAATGTGAACTAGAAAATAAATAATAAAAACAGTGAGTAAACTAGTCAACAATCCATTCTCATTACTTTCAACCTTACTCTGTTTAGAAACAAAGTCATTTCCTTTATGAAATGGATTGGAGAAACAAGACTGCACAATTGAATTCTAACATTATGCTATTGATCAAAACTAAAAGAAATCAAACTACAAGAAATCAACCTGAGTTAGAAACACTATTAAAAGCAAATGGTGAAATTAAAACTGAATAGAAAAAAATGAAAAGAAAACCTCCTTCAATGCAAGGGCCCTATTCAAATAACTGGGTTGAGATGCTAACTAGTTGAGAATGCTCTTTCAAATGATCATTGGTCAACACATAACTTTATACTATAAACAGGAAAAAATTCCAAAATTATAGAGCTAAAAGTTTGAACTCAGTACATCAAAAACTTCGAACCCCTCTCGGTTCTGTACAACTAGTATTTAAAAGAAAATATTCATAACTATCTTTGAGTAAAATTAGCTACAGGTGATATACATGTATCACAATAGGACTACGTAAATGTTTGATCAGCTATAGGTGACTTGAATTCGGGCAAGATGGTTGCACAGAACCGTTAACACAGGTGGTTGATCCGATGTAATGCTACAACAGAATTGTTGGGTTTATTAATTAACCATGAAAGGGTAGACAAAGAGTCCTATTGCTTCTAGGTTTCATATGTTTGACTCCAACTTTGACTGTGATCTTTAGCTAGCTTTCTTATTGATCTAGGCTGAGTGACTAGGATAGGATTCATGTGGAACCGATTCCAGAGATGCCCATGTGGCCAGTTTCTTCGTTTGACACCTCGAACCTGCCAGACCATGGAAATAGCTACGGAATACATAGTTGGCTATAGAATAGGCTACGTTCTGTAGCTAATTTGTAAAAACTTATTCAAATAGAAAAAACACAAAAATTTAACATGTCAATCATTTAATTCCCTCCTTAAGACAAAATCTATCATTTATCATTGATAGGGATTTGTATTCTTATGGAAAAAAACAAGGGAAAGAAGTGAGAAAAGTTTTCAAGGAGAGGGTAATTCTGAGGTTCAACATACCCCCACTGCAAAATCATTGCATGTCCCCATGAAATTTGCCAAAAATGTGAATTCTTCTTTCCTATTGCATTTGCTCAAACACCTCTGCTAGTACATCTAATTTTCTTCTTTTGCTCCTTTTTGAAGTGACTGCCATTCTAGGTTTCTTCATAAGAAGCTTGTATTTAAGGTTGATGATTGTTCTGTTCAAGATTCTATTCTTCCTCTTCAATTTCCTATTCTTCTTATACCATAGCCCTAGGTGTAGTATTGTATTATCATGAATAGCCTTATCCAATTTACTTTGTTCCCTTAGGGTTTCATTTTCTTTCTTGATATGCCTGTTCAATATCTCTAACTCATAGATTTCTTATTTGAGAGAGTCAATCAGAGTTTCTTGTGGATTGACAGAGGGTTCTGGATCATTGGGCACTTTTTTTCTCCATTGATTCTATATAATTAGATATTTGTTGATGTACTAGGTCTATGCCTGTAGATCCTCTGATGGGGCTGCCTTCGAATTATTGTTCAGGAGAATTTTGAGCACTATGTGTAAATGGAACATTATCAGGAGATGGTACTGGGGTTTCTACTTCTAGATTTATGAACTATGTTCCTTTTTATGATACCTTCTTTACCATACCTCGGAGTCTAGAGCTCCTTCTAATTTGTAGGGGGCTTATGTTCTCCTCCTTTGTACCCTTTTTCTCCTTTCCTATCTTTTCTTTTCTCTTGATTTGTTTCCTAATCTCTGTCAATTTTTCAAAGACTAACTCTTCATCATTTTTCTACGTTGAGACTCAAACTTGCTTTGAATGGTTATACCAGTCTTCTTCTCCTACTCCTTCTGACATTACCCTCTTCAGGTGATTTTGGTGCCTCTTGGAAATAGTTTCTTATCAAGAAATTTTCCCAAGTATCTCCTATTCTTTTCAAATGAAACTCAACTAGTATCTTTACCAACCCATGACGGTACATGGTTGTGTCTATGAATTCTATTTTCTTCTGTACATTTGAGGCCATCCTTCTTAAACTATTTAGAAGGAAGAAATGGAGGTTGATGTCTCCATTTTTTAGAAATTTCACAATAAACATATGTGATAGACATACATGCACCTGAATCTCCCCTCACATGTAACGAATTTCTAAAATATCAAAAGCATGCTTCTCTATTTATTTTTAAGTGCTGAAATAGGAATTCCTTTTCTAAACACAGAGACATCCATACCTGGGTTCTTGAGGATTATTTTCCATGATTCACTATGGAATTCCTTGTTTTTAAACCATCTCTCACCATGTGTTGGCTGTTCTTTAGCCTCTTCTATGTAGGACTCTATTAATGCAAACTTAATGTCTCCAATTTCTACTTTTGTACCATCAAATGATCTAGCAAAAGATTTTGTGATCTCTTTGTGGAAGCCATCAAAATTTTCAATGAAATTGAGCCATCCAACCTTTTGCAGCATCTCCTTGAGCTGTGGGAATCCCTCCATATATTTTTCTCCTTTTGGCTCTGTCTTGACAATGAGTCCCATGGCTTCTGTTTCGCATAATTTTTTTTTAACCTTTAGAATTACTCTCCTGGTTTATGAAATGGACTGATTGCAGGTATGGTGAAAAAGGACTACGGGTTTGTGTGGAATAAGTAGACAGTGGGGGTTTAGATAGACTTGGATATGTTGGTCACATCGTAGTCATGACCGTTAACAGATGGAGTTATTAGGGACCATTTAGGTACAGAGTATGGAGAGTGTAGTGGAGATGTGGCATGATGCAATTATTATTGACCGTTTGCTACCGAGTATGGAAGATGTGGCAGAGATGTGGTATAATGAAGTGGCAGTCAAATCGAATGATGACTTGTTAGGGAGACATACAATTATTCATATTATATATGACTTATGTCTTTAACTTGTTGTTTGAAATAAATTTTGCATTTTACCTTTAGAACTTAACCTTTTTCTTGATAACTCCTTTGGCATTGATCTGTAGGTACTTTTAGCATGGTTGGTCTCCAAAACTTGATTCTTCAATTTCCTGCATTCATGATTTTTTTGTGAGTTGTACAATTGTGCCATAGTTGATAAGTAAGTTGTAGTTGCAGAATGGAATCAACTACGAATGTGAAAAGAAGGAAAAGTGAAGTATGGCTACGGAATATGAGTGTAAAAATGAAATGGAAATGGGTTATGATAGTGAGATGAAATGAGATGTAAATGGGAAATAGGGTGAAATGGAGTAAAACTATAAAAATAAAATGTAAATGGAATATGACAGTGAGATGAAATGGAATTGTAAAATAAAATGAAAACAAAATGAGATGGAATGAGACTATGAATTTGTAGACTCTAAATTGCAAATGAATGTAGCTTTTTGTCAATACTTATTACAGAAAGGAAATGGAAAATATAGGATGTTAGAAATCTCTGATTTTCACCCTGTATTTTCTGTCTAAGTATGCCAATCAATTATTGGTTTTCAAA